>CAUYPK010107465.1:0-37991 GCA_963574355.1 Loris lydekkerianus | reverse complement strand
ATCCAGATCCTGAATTCAATTTCTGACATCTCAGCTATTTGTTTGTGCATGGGGTCTTGTGCTGTTTCTGCCCCATTGATCATTGGGGGAGTTGATCTACTCTGATTGTTCATATTGCCAGAGTTTTTCTGTTGATTTCACCTCATGATTGTTTTTCACCGTTGCCTCTGGCTGTCCTCAGAGTTGTGGAGGTGTCTCTCCAAGATTAGACCCCAGCAGGATCACTCTATTATTGCTGGATCTTTGTAGGAAGTGACCCTGTGTAGTTCCTCTGGGGTTGCCCCAGCCCGGGAGTTCTGGTTGTGGAAGCAGCTCCGGAGTGTGACACACCTGGATCCAGCAACAGGGTAGGAGATGGTGCACATGGTTCTGGGAGTGCCTTACGCCCAGTGATTTTGGCATAGAGAGCCCTAGGCTCCAGCAATCTCTGACCAGGAGAAGGGCTCTGTGCAGAGACAGGGAGAGCTCTGGAGGGCACGCAGCTACCAGAGTCCCTGGCCAGATGAGTGGGCCAGTGTGGAGGCAGGGAGGGTACAGGTGGGAGGATGTGGGGTTGTGCGGCTCCCACAGTTCCTGGTCAGTGCATGCAGAGGCCCGGCGGGCATGGGTCATGGGTCAGGGGTCACTGTGCAGCTCTTATGGTGGTCCTGGTGGTGCCAAGCCCAGGAGTTTGAGGTTGCTATGAGCTGTGACACCATGGCACTCTACCCAGGGCAACAGCCTGAGGCTCCAGTGTGCCAAAACCGGTCTCACTCTGCCCCTGAGGGTTAAGGCTGTAAGGCAGCTCAGTCACTAGGTTACTAACTCCTGCCCGATCCTTGCTCTGCGACCTTGAGGGTGGAGCTTGCCAGGGCAGTTTTCTCACAATGGCTCCCTGTGGCCCACAGCCAAATACTATTAGCTCTCTCTGGCTCAGCGGCTCAGTCTGGAGCCCTAGATAATGCCCAAAGTTCTCCGCACTCCTACTCAAGCTCTCCCCAAGGCAGTTCAACTGAGTGCCAAGTCCAAAAACACCAAAACGGTTCACCAGTAAAGCCTTTCCGGTTTGCAGTCTCACTGCTGGTTGTACTTACGGCTGCCAGCGGGATTAGGTTGATCGAACACACACACTTAGTTGCCTGTTTACCACTGTTTTTGTCTTCCTCTTGGGGTCCAGAAGTCCCTTGCTGACTTCCTGTATCCTCAAAGGGATGATTATAGGCAGATCCCACCAGCCAGCAATGCCTGGAGTCTTATCTCCCCAGACTCACTGTGCCCAGTTGGCACAGGTTGATTTTCGAAGGGTGGGAAGCAGGCAGAGCCTTCATCAGGGAGCCTGGGATACTTGTTCTTGACACTCCTTGTCATTCACGAATGCTGGTGAATTGTCAGGGATGGTTAGTGGGTGGGATGCTGGAGGAGGGGTCTGTGACCCTCCTCCTCAATCAGGGTCACCAGAATGAGAATAGTAGTCCAGGCCTCGGAATTGTGTAACTGCGGCAAGGTAGGAGTCCAGGGATGAGCACTTGGATTTAGATGTTGGTCCCCATGACAGCTAAGGAGATTGTTTCAGTTATTTATTGCTGCATAATAAGCCACTCCAGGAGTATCTCCCCATAACAACAGGTTTTTATTTCTTAAGATTTTATAAGTTTCCACGTAATTCTTCTGTGATTGACATGAAGTAGAGACCACTATTAGAGGCCTGCCTGGATCCACCACCCCCACGAGCATGGAAATAAAGGAGAAGTCTTAAGTCTCTTCAAGGGAAATTCCAGGTACCTAGCTGGCCTTGAGAAGTAAATGAGCAATTCTGTAAGCAAGAATATAAATATAATTTTTCTTCTTTTTTTTTGAGACAGAGTCTCACTATATCACTATAGCAAGAGTGATATAGTGGCATCACAACTCACAGCAACCTCAAACTCTTGGGTTTAAGCAATTGTCTTGCCTCAGCCTCCCAAGTAGCTGGGACTACAGGTGCCTTCCACAATGCCCATCTATTTTTTTGTTGTAGTTGTCATTGTTGTTCTAGCAGGCCCAGACCAGGTTCAAACCCACCAGCGCCGGTGTATGTGGTCAGTGCCCTAACCACTGAGCTATGGGCACCAAGCCAAGTTCAATATGATCCTTTCCTTTCTTTCTTTTCTTTTCTTTTTTTTTTTTTTTGCAGTTTTTGGCCAGGGCTGGATTTGAACCTGCCACCTCTAGCATATGGGGCCGGCACCCTACTCCTTTGAGCAACAGGCACTGCTCAGATATGATCCTTTTCAATTCTTTTCTTTCATTTTTTTTTTGAAAAGTCTCACTTTTTTTGACAAAGTCTCACTTTGTCACCATTGGTGGAGTGCTATGGTACCACAGCTCACAGCAACCTCATACTCTTGGGCTTAAGCAATTCTCTAGCCTCAGCCTCCCGAGTAGCTGGGACTACAGGCACCTGCCACAAGACCTGGCTCTTTTTTTTTTAGAGACAGGGTCTCGCTCTTGCTCAGGCTGTTCTCAAACCTGTGAGCTCAGGCACTCTGCCTGCCTTAGCTTCCTAAGTCCTGGGATTACAGGTGTGAGCCACTGTGCCTGGCCCAGCTAATGATAATTTAAACAATAGTTTCCCAAGCAAGCCAGAATCACAAGATATGTGGGGATAGAAAATAAAAAATAGCATCTTAACATATGTTTTTGAGTTGTTTTTCAGAAACCTGGACCCCCACCAGATGGAAGATGTGATCTATCTGTCACATAGATCTGAAAGTAAGGGGGAACTGACTGAACACTGAGCTCTGACTGCATTTCTTGTTCTAATTCTTTTCTTTCTTTCTTTCTTTCTTTTTTGAGGCAGAGTCTCACTATGTCACCCTCAGTAGAGTGCTGTAGCATCACAGCTCACAGCAACCTCAAACTCTTGGGCTTAAGTGATTCTCTTGCCTCAGCTTCCCAAGTAGCTGGGACTACAGGCGCCTGCCACAATGCCCAGATATTTTTTTTGTTGTTGTTGTATTTGTCATTGTTGTTTTAGCAGGTCCAGGCCAGGTTTGAACCCACTAGCCTCGGTGCACATGGCCAGCACCGTAACCACTGTGCTACGGGGGCGCTGAGCCTGTTCTAAATTTCTTCCTGAAGGGCCTGGAGACAGTCACACTCACAGGCATTAACATTCCTTTCTACTAACCTCATGGTTTTAGACAAAGCCTCATTTCCTCAACCCATTGTAAGTCAAAGAATCTCTGACTTTACCTGAGGCCCTGCTTCAAAATATCCCACCTTTTGGGGGAGAAATCAATGTATAACCTCCAGGTATTGAGTTAAGATTTTGCCTGTAACTTATGCTTTCCTGAAATGTACCCTGCCTACAAAAACCCTTGCTTGCAAGTCATCACAAAGTTTGGTCTTGAGCTGAAGCTGCCCATTCTCCTTGCTCAGTGCCCTGCAATAACTGCCTTTCCTTCTTCCACTGCAAATCTCAGTGTCAGTGTTTGGCTTTGCTGTCCCAGATGAGGGAACCAAACTCAGTTGAGTAACAGGACCTTGCCTGAGCTCACAAATGCTGTGAAGAGTCAGATGGTGGCTATAACTGCTAGAAGGGCCACACTGGTCTTATTCACTTATCTGGCAGTGGGTTCTGGTTGTTGGTTGGGGTGCCTGGGTTCTCCAAGTAGCCTCTCATTCAAGAGTAAGGGCACTGACAGCTAGGGTGGAAGCTACAAGTTTCTAAGATTCAGAAACTCACGCAGAGCATTTCCTCCATATTCTAGTGATCAAAGCTAGTGACAAAGATGGCCCAGATTCAAGGAGGAGTAGATGTCTATGGAAACATAGACTCCACCTCTTGGTGGGAGGACAGGTAACATCACATTTCAAAGGGGCTCTGGGCTTTTAATATGAAGACTTACTGCAGCGATCCCAGCAGCTACACAGGTCTGTATGGTCAAAAAAATGCAGTTTCTGGGCTGGGGATGAAAACCCTCTTTAATTCTGTGGGCAGGAGCCCAATAGTGGCCTCCGACTGCCTGCTTCAAATCCAAATTTTCTGCCTCAACTTTTCTCCTGGTGAGAAGATAAGAAGAAGACCAGGATGAGAGGATGATGTACTCCCTAAGCCCTAGGGGGCTTTCTGCCAGCCTGTCCCTAGAGTGGCAGGCTTAACCTCATGGCATTCCAGCCTTCAGTGGCCCTTTCCACACACAGCTGCTCTGTGGCCAAATGTAGAGGCCAAATGCACTGAGACTCCATAGATGGAGCGTATCCTTCTATCAGTAGATAGCAGTCATCACGGTAGAACTGGAAGGCAGGCAGGAAGCACTTCTATTCCTCAGAGTTGCCCCAAAGTGCACCATGTATAGGGCCCGTTCTGAGCGTCTCATCCTTCATCAGGGAATTCAAGAGTTCTGAATGAAGGCCTGGTGGCGTGAAAGGAAGGGGGAAGAGGAGGGGAATGTGGGAGCCAAAGACAGCCTTGGAGTTTTTCAAGGTACATCTGGCCTGCCTCTTGCCACCTTGAGGGGACACTGGGCAAAGTGTCCTCCAATCAGGGCTCTAATTTTGGCAACCTGGTGATGACCAGGAGTGGGGGGGAAACTGAGGTGAGGAAGGTCTTAATCAGTGGCTGCTGATACAGATTTGTAAGCTGCCACTGCCCCCAATGTAAAGAGGAGGGATTCTTCCCCTGAGGTCCCTCTCAAATCTCACCACTCTCAGCCAGTTGTAGTCACAGTGAGCCCATGGCTACTTTTTCAGCTTTCCTTGCAGAGGACATAAAATCTATTTTAGATGAAAGGTCCTGGTCTTTTCCCAGGAAACATGGCCTGTTCTGCCAGTTCTAGCTACAGAGAAGGTTTTAGGAAGGGTTACTCTCCTGGCCCCATCTCCTGCTTCCTCTAGGGACTGCCTGATCCCACCTTACACCCCGTATGGAGGGGGGCCGGGGAAGGTGCCAGAGCCGGTCTGGGTGGTGCTCCTCCAAGGGCTCGAGGGACCACTCCTTCTAGAGTGGGCCAAATGGCACTTCCTGTTTCAAAGAAAAGAGGCTTATTGTGGAGGGGGTCTAGCAGCTTGGCACCCACCAGAGGAAGAGGTAAATATAAAGTAAGTCATAGAATGCAATTAACTCTCTCTTGAAATGAAAACTAGATTAGACAAGTCCCAGAGAACGTGCTCCAGGCCCTGCTAGTTTCTTTATATGCTGGGAAGCTGGGTAGGTGAGAGGGTGTGGGTGGGCTTGCACGGGTGAGGGGTGCAGGGAGAATGGATTCTTAAGAAGCAGAAAGATTTTCTAAACCCTGGTGGCCACCAAATGCCTTCTTCTCTGCACATCTCCCAAACCCACACACTGAGGCTCCCAGGGCTGCCCTGACCTTTCTTGGAGTAGCATCATGAGGAATGGAATTCCTAAACTTTTCTAAATCAATACTCAGTCAGTTGAGCCCAACTCCTAGCTTCAGCTACATCAGCCCAGTACCCGGCTCAGGCTTTAGCTCCTATTTGAGAAGATGGGTCCTCTCAGCCCTAGTTCGAGGCCTGTCCAGCTCCTACTGGGCTATCTACTCATGTGATCTCTCACTTCCAGCAACACTAATTTAAGTCATTTTCTTCAAAAGGGGCAGCTGCAATGCCAATAGCATTGTAGCAAGTTTTCTCCTTGCTATGGGATGAAGGGTAAAGGAGTGGAGGGAGAGGCTGAAAACACCAGTGAGAGGCTGGGAATGGAGATGTCTGCTCAGGGTCAGAAGGAGCTGGCATCTAGAAAGGTCCTTGGGCAAGGGAGGGAACTGTGGTGCTGGTTGGGGAAGAGCAGTTAAAGGAGCCCGGGCCTGTCGCCTCAATACTCTCTGACTTGGGAGATGAGGATCTGAGGCAGAAGAAGGCAGTACCAGGCGGGGCTTGTGGGAAGTGGGGAGGGGAGAAAAACCACAGCTGAGATGCAAGATGGTGACGGGGCACAGCTGAGCTGGAGCCCCTGAATTTGTATTGGCAGCAGCCCAGATGATTGTGTGATCCTCACCAGCAGTGCTTGGAAGCCCAGGCCAGGGTGTGTAGCCCCCAGAGCAGAAGAGTGAGTCAGCTGACTGGATATCTCCTTTCTAAAAGATTGCTGACCGCTTGAGAATCTTAGCCCCGAGTCCTCAGGGTGTAAAGACTTTTAATGGCATATAGAGACTAATGTGTAATGCTACCTGGGAATGCTGGTAAGTTACAAAAGTTTATACATTAGAAAATCAAAATACTTTGCCACTGTGGCTGACTGCTGTTGCTAAGATAGCAGTGTGACAAAGGGCACACAGGGGCCTGTGTGTGCCGAGCCTCTCCCAGCCCTCACCATGACCGTGGTGCAGTGACCGGGTTCTGGTCTTCCTCTCCAGTCACACCCCCTATCTGCTGGCCATTCACTTCTTACAGTTCAGGCACATGGAGCTGCAGAGTCCACAGTGCTGGTGTTTTTCTTCCATGCCAGTGCTCAAGCTTCACTCTTGTCCTGCAAAGTCCCTCTCCCCTTCTCTGAGTGAAGGAATCGTGCTGCTGGCCAATTTTCTTCCTCTGCACTCAGCCTCTCCACTTCCATGGTGTTTTTTATTTTATAATATAATTCAGTGCAGTTTTCCCACTAGACTATAAGCTGCGTGAGTCAGGGCGGTGTCTTATGTATCTTCATAACCTTAGAGTATAGCGTAGTGTGTCTGTTTAATGAAGTGTCTCAGATCACTTGACTTTATAAAACCAATTGATTCAACACTTTTTCTTTAAGGAACCCATTTGAAGGAGCCCAGGAAGATACACAAATTTGAATGTTTTAAAATGAAATAAAGGTTAAGTGTGTTTTTTGGGAGGAAATGTTATAAGTTCTTTAAGAATGTAAGGGGTGGTGACTCAGTCTGTCCGGGCTGCTATAATAAACTACCATAGACTGCACGGCTTACACAGCGGAAGTTTATTTTCTCACAGTTTTAGAAGCTGGAAAGTTCAAGATCAAGGTTCTGGCAGGGTTCAGTCCCTGGTAAAGGCTCCCTTCCTGGCTTGCAGATGCTGCCTTCCTGTTGTGTGCTTATGTGGCCTTTCCTTGGTGTGTGTCCCTGTACGTGGGACACAGAGACAGCCAAGCACACTCTGGGGTCTCTTCTACAAGGGACACCAATTCTACCAGGGCAGGGACCCTCCCTCAGGACCTCATTTGGACCTTAATTATCTCCAGAGGCCTTCTCTCCAATTCCAGTCACACTGGGGGTTACGGCTTCAACATATAAATTTTGTGGGGACACAAATTTATGGGTCCCAAATGAAAAATGGTCAAGACAGGCCCTTCCTCTCAGCAGCCGGGGGACTTGCTGAGCACTTCCCCAGCTTCATTACTGTGCTCCCACCTTGAATCCTCTCCATCTCTCTGTCAATGAATCTTTACTTAGGCAAAAGTAAACAAGGAATCACTTTAATTGCCCACAAATGGGTCATGGTTGATTCCATTGCTGGCTCTCTTCTCCCTGCCCAGAAGTGAGGTGTGGTGAATGGAGGGTTGAGCAGCTATTTAACTCCACAGGGTCACCTCTATTCCTTCCTTCTTTCTTTCTTCTCTCTTGATGTTGTGGTGACAGCTGTGAGAGGGCCAGGCTCCTGTCAGACTTGGAGAAGTGGGAGGGAGCTGGGCTTTGGCCTAAGAAAAGCATCTGACAAACACACACATATAAAAATTATAAAGGAAGATATAAAAATGGGTATAAATGAAGTGATTTTACTACTTTGTTTGAACATTAAACTTTATATGACATATATATATATATATATATATATTTTTTTTTTTTTTTTTTTTTTCTGACAGCTGTTAAACACAAGGTTTTGAAATTTGTTTTGGCTTATATAAGGCTAGAAGGTTCCCGAATGTGGTTCTGATAGGTTTCCTGATGTAAAGAAAAGGCCCTGGTCCTATCTCCGATAGGGGCTGCTTAATAAGCATTCACTAAACTGCCTAATGAGCATCTCCGTGGAGATTAAACACTAAGGAGGTGTTTTCCCCCTTGGCTGTACATATAATTTAAATTCAAATCTTCATTTTATACTGGTTAGTCTACAAGTTGTTTTCTTAGGTGCAAACACTGAGCCATGGATATTTCCATCATAAAAAGGGAAAACAAAGTATCCACAAACTGCAGGGGCCCTTCTGGTTCCTGGCACACTGCCAGTTGCATCCCTGGTGGAGGCACTTGCGCTTTTATTATCCCCCAGGTGCCTTTTGTTCCCTAAGCCCTGCTCTACCTGTTTCTTGTGCCTTTGTTCTTCCTTTTAGCATATATTTTAATCTTTCCTCTTCAAAGATTTTTTTGTGTTGGTGTCTATAAATGAGCAATTCATGTGCATTGTAAAAATGTGCCAAGTGCAGAATAGTATGTAAAGAAGTGGGAACAAAAACAACATAAAAAGCCACTCACAAATCTCAGTACCCACTGGGAGTCCTTATCCATATTGTGTCTTATTCTTTCATTTATTTTGTACTTCATCACCCTGCGTTTTTCAATATTGTATCTTGTTTTCTTCACTTGACTTTCTGTTTTGACTATTTTCGCTTGACATTTTATTGTCATTTAAGTAACATACTCTGTATGTATGTATATATATATAATTTTTTTCAGAGACAGGGATTCTCTCTTTCTCTCCTGGTGTCATAACAACAGCTCACTGTAAACTTAAACTCCTGGGTTCAAGTCATACTTCTGCCTCAGCCTCCCAAGTGGCTGAGACTACAGATGCCCACCACAACGCCTGACTAATCTTTGTATTTTTAGTAGAGACAAGGTCTCACTCAATCTTGCTCAGGCTGATCTTGATTTCTGAGCTCAAGTGATCCTTCTGCCTCAGCATCCCAGAGTGGTAGGGTTATGGGTGTGAGCCACAATGGCCAGCCTGTAAACAAGCTTTTTAATGGCTGCCATTCCATTCCGCAGATTGTTAATAAATAATTCCTGAAAGGTAAAATTATGACTCTTATACAAATATAAAATGAACATATCAAGGATTTTATTTAAATCATTAATTAATGAAGATCCAATAAGATGCCACAATTGGCCAAAGGCAGAATTTAAAGAACTACACACACACACACACACACACACACACACACACACATTTATTTATTTATTTATTTTCATTTCTTTATTGTTTATTGTTGGGGATTCATTGGGGGTACAATAAACCAGGTTACACTGATTGCATTTTTTAGGTAAAGTCCCTCTTACAATCGACACACACACATATTTATATACACACACATACACACACGATAATGAATGCTGAAATGAATTAACAAGTACAGTAGATGCAAAACTGGACTACCCAGAGGGTAGCAATCAATTGCATCCCACTTGATATAATTTATTTGGATTTTTATAGATACCAGGGATTTGCATTCTTTTAGTTTTCTACAATTTGCATTGCTGTAATATAGCTCAAAGACAATGAAAGGCAATTATAGCCCCGTCATCTTGTTTTGGCCATTTGAAAGTCTTTCACAATTTTTCCTGGTAAGTTGTAGTGTGATTTTACTTAGCTGTCAGGATTGTGTGTGTTGTGTTCTTACAAGAATGTCTGTGGCAAAAGGATTAGTTTTCTTCCTTCTGAGTGAGATGCAGCAAGTCACTGAAGCTCATTTCACTCACAGGTCTCCAGGTGCAGAGTGGGCATAGGCTTTTAGTAGTCTCTAAAAGCCTTTCCTAAAGCTCTGATGTCCACAACTCCTCTAATTACCTTAAGGCAACATCCATGTAGAACACACTCTCGTTACTTTGTCTCTTTCACTCTTTTTAGCAAGATTATATAGGTAGGATATTAGTACCATCTTTGAATACAAGCCCAAGGGTAATATAAGATAAAAATCTATGTTTAAATTAATCTTCAAAAACTCTTTCAAGGAATTTAAATGAAAAAATATTGAGTAGAAGAGCATTGTATTAGTATCATAGTCTAATTGCCAATGTTTTTGCTACCTTAGTGGCACATAATAATGATGTGTCTTCTACTTGATGAAGTATATTACAGAAAGGACAAATAAACACCACTGTAAATGTTGTTTTGTTTTTTGGTAATTCTAAACCAAGAAAAAAGGAAACAAAATCTATGAGCTTTAGAATAAGAAAATATGATGTTTGCATTTGATCAATGGATGAAGAAAGACCTAGAACATCAACCTCCTCCTGCCTCACGGACAGAAGGAATTTGATAACCCAAATAAAACAAAACAAAAAAAATTTTTTTTTCTGATCACAAAAGTAACACTTGTTGGAAGCAAATCAAATGTCTATCAAGCCATACATAAAATGAAATATCATTTGGCCATAAAAAGGATGAAGAACTGATACACACTACAACATGGATGAACCTAGAATACATGATTGTAAAAGAAAACAGCACAAAATGCTATATATTTGATGAGTCCACATATGCAAAATGAAAATCCAGAGGAGGCAAATTCATAGAGATGGGAACAAGGTCAGTAGTTGTCAGGAGCTGTGGGAGGGGAGCACCAGGCATGACTGCTTAATAAGTGTGAGGTTTTCGGTTGGGGTGATGGAAATACTTTGGACCTAGATTAGTGGAGATGGTTGCACCACATTGTGAGTACACTAAATGCCTCAGAGTTGCATGATGCAAAAATAGTTGAAATGGTAAATTTTATGTTACACCCGCGTATGTATGTTATTATAATAAAAATAAATAAATACCACCTCTAAGGAATACTTGTTGAAAAAAATCCTGAGATGTAAAATGCAGAAAGGAAAGCAGTATTAGCAATGGAGTATTAAGATTTTTAGTGGCTGTATACTTGCTTTTTGTTTCACTGAATGTAAGAGTTGATAGTGAGTCAACCAGACACCCAAAGGTCCTTCCCCTGCCTTTATGAGGTCATGCCCATCCTTGGAACTACCATCTCTGTGGACCTACCCGAACCAGTGTGATGGGCAATGGGTCTCTTAGCACCTTTGGAAGTGTTTCTGGTGCAGCCTCCAGAAGGCTCTGAGGTGGCTCATGCCGTCTTCCTAGCTTGAGTGTTCACTCCAAGTCCTTTCCTCATCTCCTCAGGCCCCTTCTAAATGCTCACGACTCAGGGAGAAAAACAAGAAACTGTACAATTCCCCAGAGGAGCTTCAGGTGCAGTAGGAGGAGGCCCTTTCCTGACATGATGGGAGGTTGAGAGGAGATACCTCAGAGAAGTTACTCTGAGGGTGAGGGAGAGAGGACAGAGAAAGCTTCTCAGACCCGAAAGGTGTGTAGAAGTTAGAAACAAAAACTTCTATTTTCTAAGAAGCACCACTTTATTAAATCTTCTCTACATTCTACCAAAGAAGCAGCAGCTCATCTTTGCTTCTAGAGCATTTTGAACAAGTAGAGGCTTGATGTGGACAGATGGCCCAGGGTCAGGGAATAGCTGGGTAAAGGCCAGGAGGCAGGAGGGAGCTTGGGAATGGGAGGAACTGCAAGGATTGTATCTTGGCTGGTGTTGAAGACCACGAGGGCCTCAGGAATGAGAGGTGGGCTGGTCATGGTGGGGCTATATCTGAAGAATAAGGTAAGCCCTTGTGATGCCCCATTTCCTTTCTGAATACAAGGCATTTTCTTCCTAGAAAGACAAGTTGTGTCTGTAGTGAGTTGTTCCGATAGATGAACTCTCTCCTCTGTAAGTTTGTTTGGCTGAAGTTGAACTGTCTCTGAAGAGACCAATCAGTGGAGGCTCCCTCTCCTGCCAACTTCTCTTTATGTGGGGAAATTAGCCCCTCCTGAAGCTTCATGGGGAAGTTATACATGCTCTTATCTTTCCCCTAAGTTACATTTCTATCAAAAAGCCATGCACTTCTCACTTTTCCTTTCATACCCCAATTTTGATGCTTTGTCAGTCAGACCCCTTGTGGGATTGTGTGCTAGGCTGTGCATATTCTGCAAGTTGGCAAGAGCAAGGATCTGAGGGTCTCCCTCTAGTTCAGTGGGCAAATTTTCACAGAACCCCCCCTTCCGGTTTGGGGTCTGCCTGTCATCCATTCCTTTCTGGGGGTGCCTAGGGTTTTACATCTATCTGGGTTAGCTTTCTTTCTTTCTTTTTTTTTTTTTGAGACAGAGTCTCACTATGTGGCCCTTGGTAGAGTGCCATAGTGTCACAGCTCACAGCAACCTCAAACTCTTGGGCTCAAGCAATTCTCTTGCCTCCCGAGTAACTGGGTCTACAGGTGCCCACCACAGCAATCGGTTTTTTTTTTTTTTTTAATTGTAGTTGCCATTGTTGTTTAGCAGCCCTGGTGTTTGTGGCTTGCGCCGTAACCACTGAACTATGTGAGCCAAGCCTGGGTTACCTTTCTTTAGAGAAAAAACCTCCTGGAGGTGGGGAAGGGTCATCATCTGCTTGCCTGAAGAATAGGTCAGTTCCATATGTGGGCTTTCAACCAGTTTCCCTGTGTTAGCCCCACACATATTCCTTCCTCTGTGATGCCCAGTGCCTCTCATTTGGAGCATTTTGGGAGTTCTTAGAAAATATCTTGCTTCTTGTTATTCTTTCTTCAGGGACTTAGATTTCTCCTCTGCCTCATCTTTTAGCTTCTTCTACCTGCTGTATACTTATAGTTCTGAAACTTTGTTTGAACCAAGTACCTGGGCACCCTATGGCCCAGTCAAGTGGTACATAAAATTAATCATCATATCATGTATAATAGCTCTTAAGTTCATTGATGATGGAGTTTGCATTTCTGTTATTCATTTTGGTTGCTTAAAGGTGATTTATAAGAAAAGGAGGAAGAAATATCCTAAACCTGGAAGTTTTCTAGGCGTTATATCTTACATAGTCAAATGTTAGTGTTTTTTGTTAAGGCAGTGGTTCTCAACCTAGCTGCATATTATAATAGAATCACTGAGAAGCTTCAAAAAACCCCCAGTAACTTAACATTGTTCAAGATAGATTTTAGAATTCCCCAGAAAATTCTGAGGCACACATTGGGGTAAAGGTTGAGGATTTCTATCTTAAGGTTCCTTCTACTATCATTTTTAAGGTAAAAAAGGCCTAAGCCAGTGGTTTATAATTCTCTCCTAACTTTTCTCCATGTGTATTAGTCAAGGTTTTCTAGAGAAATGGACCCAATCGTATGTTTATATAAGGAAATTATTATGAGGAATTGGCTGATGTGATTAGGGAGATTGGTAAGACCCATATCCTACTTAGAGTCTGAAGGCCAGTAGGCTGCTGTAGAACCAGGAAGAGCTGATGTTGCAGTTCAAAGACCTGTTGGGCATGAGAACTCCCTCTTGCATGGAGGAGGGTCACCCTTTGGTTTCATCTGGCCTTCGACTAATTGTGAGAGGTCCACCCACATTATGGTGGTGAGATCTGCTTTACTCTACCAGTTTAAATGCTAAGCTCATCCAAAACACGTGCACAAAAACACTCAGCATAATGTTTGACCAAGCATCTGAGCACCTTATAGATCAGTAAAGTTGGTACATGAAATTAATCATTGTATCAGGTATCATCTGATTTTTTAAATTTGCCTTTTTAATAATTCTGGAATTGGTTTTGATATATGGTCATAAAGGTAAGGATCTAAATTGATTTATTTTACAAATAACTAACCAATCCTCCCAATCCAGGGGTCCTCAAACTATAGCCTGTGGGCCACTTGCGGCAGTGTGATTGTATTTGTTCTGTTTTTTTTTTTTTTTTTTTTGCAGTTTTTTGGCCGAGGCTGGGTTTGAACCCACCACCTCCAGCATATGGGGCCGGCACCCCACCCCTTTGAGCCACAGGCGCCGCCCCCGTTTTGTTTTTTAACTTCAAAATAAGATATGTGCAGTGTGCACAGGAATTTGTTCATAGTTTTTTTTTTAAACTATAGTCTGGTCCTCCAATGGTCTGAGGGACTGTAAACTGGCCTCCTGTTTAAAAAGTTTGAGAACTCCTGCTTCTAGGCTGATTGTTTCTTTCTATTCTCATTGATTTGGTTCTTATTTAGCTTAGTTTTAGTTCAACAAGTGTTCTTCTTTAATCGTGTCCTAAAAATTTTATATGAAGATTATTATTTCATTACTCATTTATTTAACTGAGTATCTTTAATGAAAAATGCTTTTGAGTATACTGATTACTAAACAAATTGCAACAAATTGACACCATAAAATTTGTTCTTGATGGCTTGGCGCTTGTAGCACAGTGGTTACAGCACTAGCCACATACACTGAAGTTGGCGAGTTCGAACCCAACCCAGGGCAGCTAAAACAACAATGACAACTGCAACAGAAAATAGCCTAGCATTGTGGCAGGTGCCTGTAGTCCCAGCTACTTGGGAGTCTGGGACAAGAGAATCACTTAAGCCCAAGAGTTTGAGGTTGCTGTGAGTTGTGATGCTATAGCACTCTACTGACGGTGACATAATGAGACTGTATCTCAAAAAAAAAAAAAAAATTGTTATTGAATTAACAAAATCATGTCAAAACGACAATTTCATAAGTTAGGTCTTTTACATGAGTGTAGATCGGAATGCTCGTCAAAGGAGGGTGCATAGTTTCCAGTGTTTGTGCAAAATATCCCATGCACTCGTACCTATTAAGCTATAAATTAAAAAATATTTTACAGTTAAAAAATATATATCATCTAATTTTCTTTATTAGAAAGTAACTGTTGTAAGATGTAGATTTTACCTCTTTCATGTTTACATGGATGGAGCTGGAACATTTTCTTCTTAGTAAAGTATCTCAAGAATGGAAGAAAAAGTATCCAATGTACTCAGCCCTACTATGAAACTAAGTTATAACCTAAGAATATGGGGAAGGGGGAGAGGCAGGGGAAGGAGGGGGGAAGATGGGCAGATGGAGGGTGATTGGTGGGATTATACCTGCAGTGCATCTTATAAGGTTACATGTAAAACTTAGTTAATGTAGAATATAAATGTCTTAACACAATAGCTATGAAAATGCCAGGAAGGCTATGTTTACCAGTGTGATGAAAATATGTCAAATGGTCTATAAAACCAGGGTATGGTGCCCCATGTTTGCATTAATGTACACAGCTATGATTTAATAATAATAATAATAATAATAATAATAGCCTGGCATTGTGGTAGGCGTGTGTGGTCCTAGCTACTTGGGAAGCTGAGGCAAGAGAATTGCTTGAGCCCAAAAGTTGGAGGTTGCTGTGAGCTGTGACAGCATAGCACTCTACCAAGGGTGACATAGTAAGACTGCGTCTCAAAAAAAAGGAGAAATGAAAAATTTTATTATAAATTCAAGTCTATCAAAGTCCTTCAAAGAAGATTTAAAATCCTGCTCTAAGATAAGCTGTTAAAGTCTTCCACCCAGACCTGTCTATTCACTTCCACTCAAGTCCCATAAATACACTAACTTGTCTCTCCCCTACTCCCGTGACTGTGCTCACATTGGAATATTATCGTTCTTTCTTCCCACATCTAAAGTTTGAGAAGTAGTTTCCCTAGAAATAGTATCATTATACAAAGGCTGGTTGGATTCAGGAATATTATTAGCACAATTAATTCAGTTAATATACGTAAAGTGCTTAGAATAATGAGTAATATATGGTATGCGCCCAATGTTTGGCATTAATATAATTATTATTAATGTCATTATAATAGAAGATCAGCCAGATTACACTTTGAATAGTGTAGGCTGACCTGTACGTTATTATCTTTTAATAATAACCAAGTGCCTTCTAAGCATGTCTTCCCTCAGTTAATCATCTCAACAGCCCTCTAAGGAAGGTGCTCTTATTTCTCATTTAAACAAGGAAACTAAAGCTCAGGGAGGTTAAGGAACCTACTCAAGATTTGAACGCATGGCTCTTCTGTCCTTATGCCCATTCTCACGGTCATGGTGCTCAACTTCCCACCAGAACCAGGCTTGGTCTGCCCGGTCCAGTTTTGCTGTCCTCAGCATCTATCTAGAAACAGCCAAAGAACCTATTAGTGCCCCCAAAAGTTTGGAAGGTGTTTTTTGTTTGTTTGTTTTGTTTTAAATCCAGGGGAGACTTTTCATCTCCACTCCACCAGAGTTTTGAAAAGTGGGCTGTGCCCTCTCTCAGCAGAATAAAAAGAGCTTGATCTCTCATGCTTTTTACCTGTTCTTTCAAGGAGGTTGACTTTCTCGCTCAACATGATTCATCCTCTAAATTCCTAAGAATAACTAATGCACATTCTCTTCTTGAAGTCCTTTCGTTACTAATGAAGTCACATATTTCTATTGATTATATTTGCTTGTTTGTTTTTCACCTGTCCTATTCAACGCAATCAAACGCCATGTGTTTTATAAAATGCACAGCTCAAGGCCTCACAAGCCACATGTCACCTCTGATTGATTTCATTTCCCCAAATCCTGTCCTAAGGCAGATGGGGATAACGATGGTGATATATGAAGTTATGTTCTTTGCTCACTGAAATGCAGGTCTTATCTCTGAGCCTTTTGTGTGTGTGTGTGGGGGGGGTGATTTTCACTGTGACAGAAATATTACATTGTACAATTATAGTTTAAAACTATAAAATAGTTGACTACTACAAGGAACAAAATCTACAACCATGCAACAGAGCTGAAGCAACATTGCAAAACAGAAAAAGCACAGTCCTTGCCATCACAGAGAGTAAAGCTTGATTCTCACCATTGCCACTGACTGGCTCCCAAACTCAGGCAAGGTACTGATCATATGAGGATTTTCTCATCTGGAACACCAACATGCAGGGTGAGAATTCATTTTACCTAAGTAAAAAGTTTAGCTCATAGTAAATGTTCAGTTAGTGGCCAGTAGGTGGTGTCAGGCTGGGAACATTCAATGAGCCCATACCAGAAGCAACTCATCTAGCACCCAGATATTGGCTCCTACTACCATTTTGCAGTAAAAAGGACCAAGGGTCCTTGGAGAAATGGCTGATTCTTGGGCAGAAGCAGGAAGTACACAAGATGAGTTTGTAACATCTTTTAGTGCCAGAAAGTGCTTGAAGGAAACCACAGAGAATAACTAATGCAGTTAGTTATGCAGTTATGGAGGCAGGTCAAAGGGGCACGGGATTCAACAGAAAGCTCCCAATGGCCAAAGCTGGAACAATTTGAGCAACACAATAGAGTATATTGGATTACAACCCAAAATAATAGACAAATACACACAAATCTACAGTGGCATAAATAAATGATTAAGTGAATACATTTCCTGTACAGAAGAATCCCAATAAGTTAGATAGATATCCCTCTCTCATGGAGGTGGTGTATAACTTCCCACTCTCTAAGAACAGAGTGTGCACAGTAAGTTCATTTCAAAGTGTGGGAGGGAGTGGGAACAAAAGTAACCTGTTACAGTAGAGAAATCAGACAAACACTACCTCAGTAGGAATAAGTCATGTTGATAATATGATATCAGTAGAATGGCCCTGGCTGTTTTCCTCCCCCAAACCCATAACCCTTGTCTAACCATGAGAAAAACATCAAACAAACCAAAACTGAATGATATTCTATGAAATACCTGATCAGTATTCCTCAAAACTGTCCAGATTATTAAAAATGAGGAAGGTTTGAAAACCTATAACAATCTAGAGGAGTCTAAGATAACATTAAAAGTAAATGTTACATAAGATCCTGAGTGAGATACTAGAATAGAAACAGATATGAGGTTTAAAACAGAGAAAATATGAATGGATAATGAATTTTAGTTAATAATAGCATACCAGTATTGGTCTGTGAATTACAATAAATGTACTATAGCAATGTCAACAATAGAACAAATTAGGAGTGAGTTATGCAACAGCTATCTGTACTATTCTTGCAACTTTTCTGTAAATATAAAACCCTCTTAAGTAAAAAGGTTCTTTTTCAAAGTCAATGAATTCCTGCTCAAGGTTACACTTGGAAATGATAATATTTCTAACTATAAATAAAGTCTTATAGTAAAAATAAAAGGGAAGATTATGTTACACAGTTGATTAAAGATTCCCAGTCCATTTTGGAGCTTGGAGCAATATAGCGGTTTGTGATTTTTTTTTAAATCCAAATAACTCATCTTCTAAAACATCTCATTAGAAAAGTTTAGTGAGATAGTTATAAAGCAGTATCTTAGAATTTATGGTAATTCTTTCCTCCAGAATTCTGATCGGGACAAATAATATTCGATCCATTGTTTATAAAAAGAAAAATGCTTTTGTGAAAACACAGAATTTGTAATGTTAAATATTAAGGCTGGGAAACCAAGACCAATTATTCTGAAAAAAAGCTTTTTTCCACAAGTGTGCCAAAGCAATGTTATGGATCAATACAACCTAATTCCAAAGGTATGAAAAGAAGTGAGTACTCAATTCAATGTCTGAGTTCTCATAACATGATATCTACATTACCTTGCAAAAGAGACACTTTTTAAATAAGAAGTTCTGAATACATACATATCTCAGCTACTCAAAACGGTCTGTGCAGGGGACAGTCTTGCTGGCCTGTGTAAAAAGGCAAGGTGAGAGACAATCTAGTAATAATAATTCCTCAAAATCCTCTGCAAAGTCCAGGAATCTATTTCCTCATGGTTAATGTGACAATTTCAAAAACATGTCCACAGATCTTTTGACACTCCCTGGTATGGTTTGATTGTCCCCTGAAAGTCTGTGTCTTACAACTGTGGTTTCTAATGCAGCAGAGTTGAAAGGTGGGAACTTGGGAGGTGATTGTGTCATGAGACAGAACCTTTATGGATTAATGGATTAATCAGTTTATTCATTAATGGATTAAAAAATTATCAAGGGACTGGGCTGAGCAGGCTGGTTATCATGAGAGTGGGACTGTTACAAAAGCCAGTATGGCCATCTTTCATGAATCCCATCTCCACGTGATGCCCTGAGCCACCTGAGGACTCTGAAGAGTCCCCACCAACAAGAAGGCTGTCATCAGACACAGTACCTCAACCTTGGACTTCCCAGCCTCTAGAGCTGTAAGATAAATTTTTCTTTAAAAATTGCTCAGTCTTAAGTATCTAGTTATAGCTATATAAAATAGGCTAAGATACTTCTCCTATTCAGGTTTGCGGTCTCTATCCCCTATCCTTGAACTAGGAGGGCTTTTGTGACTGTTTCAATGAATAAAATACAGCAGAAGTGATGCAGTGTATGCAAGGTAAAGTCATAAACATCAACACACTTCTGTCTTATAGGACCAGCTGCCTTCTTGAAACCTGCAGACTCTAGGTCTGCTGTGGCCTCACTGTTGGTCTCACTCCAGCAACTGTTTGACCATAACCACATGAGAAACTCTGAGTCAGGACAGCTAAACTGAATACTTCCTGAATTCCTGGAGCACTAAATCTGTGAGGAATGATAACATGATTGTTGTTGTTTTAAGCCACTACATTTTTAGGTAATGTATTACAGAGAAATAGCTAACTGAAACAGTTTATAATTGTTCAAGAAAGAGTTGGGTCAATATAAAGTATAGGATAATGATGATCAATTGATTGTGCTGTAACAAACCTGGCCATGCAATCCTCACATAGAAAAATTTATATTAATGGTAAGTATTGGAGTTTTAATTTAATAGTGCAATTACTCAGAGCCTCTGCCTTGTTTGTTAAGCATCTAGTATACTATGGATGTCAGGCACTATGACAGATGGTAGGACCGCGATAATGTAAATGATAGTTTATAACTGATTTCATGAGCTTACACTATTACTAGGAGAAATGAACAGAAAGAAGTAAATAAATCAAATGATTACCAATTATGGTAAGGACTATAAAGGAAACCAACAAGGTGCTTGGGAAAATCCTACTTTTGAAAGGTGGTGAAGAAAGGTCTCTTTGGGGAGATGGTGTTTAAGAAAATCCTGAAGGTAAACAAATGACCAATCATGTTAACAGCAGCAGAAACTTTACTAGAAGAGAAAAAACAAGGGCAAAAGCCCTGAGGTGGAAATATGCCAGGATCAGAGTAAAACTCAGTGTGTCCAGAGCTTAATGTATAAGAGGAGTGTGAAGAAGACAGCTAGCATTCCAGCAGAGAATTTTCGTATTTTTGTTTTGAGAAAAGAGTCTTACTCTGTCACCTTGGGTAGACAGCTGTGGTGTCATAGCTCACAGCAATCTCAAACTCTTAAACTCAAGCAATCCTCCTGCCTCAGCCTCCTGAGTAGCTGGGACTATAGGTCACCATTATGACACCTGGCTAGTTTTTCTACTTTTAGTAGAGACAGGGCCTCGCTCTTGGTCAGACTGGTCTCAAACTCCTGAGCTCAAGCAATCCACTTGTCTCAGGTTCCCAGAGTGCTAGTATTACAGGCATGAGCCACCTTGCCTGGCCCACCAAAGAATATTTGGTGTTGTGGCATTCATCTAGGGAAGTATTAATAGCTTTCCAGTTAAGAGATTTTACTTCTCACCCCCAGCCCAATGCTTGTGAGCATGGCCACGAGACTGAATCCTGGCCAACAGAAAGTGAGTCAAAGTGCTTCTCTTTGCCTAAGTGCTACCTGGACACGGATACCCAGGGGGTCTTTGAAAACCACATGTGAGCATGCCATATCAACATACCACCACCACCCTGAGCCCCTGAATGATCAGACCAGCCAAAGGCTCATCCTCTCTCCCACTCTCAGCTTCATCCAAGGGTCACAAAATCAGAATTTCTTCTAAATGAAAAAAATAGTAACAATTATATGTCATAAGAAAGTGATTTATACCTTCCCTAGCAGTTTTTACACTTTCTGGAACTCTTAAGAAACACTTCACAAGTTTTAGAAAACATAATCTCCTCAACTATCATCTCCCCCATCTACTCAGAGGAAGTTTTTGTCAGGCTCCTCACCATTTGAGATATGCGAAGAACGGTTAACGGAGACCACACAAAGGCAGCGAGATTTTATCAAGCTAAGACCACTCTTGCTACTATAAAAGCTAAACTCTACCTTAAAGAAAGATGGAGACTTTACCTCTTTCATGTTTACATGGATGGAGCTAGAACATATTCTTCTTAGCAAAGTATCTCAAGAATGGAAGAAAAAGTATTCAATGTACTCAGCCCTACTATGAAACTAATTTATAGCTTTCATATGAAAGCTATAACCCAATTATAGCCCAAGAATATGGGGAAAGGGGAAAGAGAGTGGGGGGGAGGATGGGTGGAGGGAGGGTGGTGGGACCACACCTACGGTGCATCTTACAAGGGTATGTGTGAAATTTACTAAATGTAGAATATAAATGTCCTAACACAATAACTAAGAAAGTGCCATGAAGGCTATGTTAACCGGTTTGATTAAAATATTTCAAATTGTATATAAAGCTAGTACATTGTACCCCATGATTGCATGATTTAATTAAAAAAAAAAGTAACTCTTGCATAACCTATGATTCTATCGCAAATTAAGATATCACCACTATGAGGATTAAAACATCTAGGGGTCACAACAAGGAATAAATGGTCCAAAGTAAACTACACTTCCAAACACAAGCCCAGTGGGAACTCAGGAGAGAGACAGCCTTAGTTGGCCAGGCAGGTGTGAAATGTAGGTAGATGGGGAGTCACAGGGGGTAATTTGAGTACAAGTTTCTCCAGGCCAAGAAATCCTTATGTTGTATGATAATATAGGGTCTATTATTTCTTTACTTTCCCTTTCTTTACTTGGCTATCTACTGGATCCAACTTTCCTCTGAGAATCTTTTCTGAGAAAGTGCCTTTAGACAAAAACCAAAATTCTAGTTATTTTTGGTTATCTTTCCTCTTTACTAGATATTTCATGAGTTAGTACTCCTCAGAGCACTGGTCTGATCTGTCATAAGATATTCTAAACATGTTCCTTAAATGTAACAGGTTATCACAGTATGAGACAATGGAGTCTAAAGTATGTGAGGATTATCACTATGATCTCGCCACACAAGAACATTTCTTGCCTTCTGTGTTTAAAGTCTATCAAAAGGCTTGCTTATGCTGCAAACTCAGAATAAGCCTGCATGTGGCCTTATGAGTGCTAAACCAAAATAAATACAAGCAATCACTGAGCCCCATTTGCACATTTATTTTCTGAAAAGAAAATAAGTATTTTTAAAATTATCTTCTTTCAGAGAACATCTGTCAGTCTGAAGGAATTTTTATTGTTGCATTGGGCAGTTAATGTTGTTTTAATGTGGTCTTTGACATCTGCATGAAATCCTCAGGTTTACAAAGGAAAACATACATCTGGCTCTCTCACGCATATATAGACATGCCTCAAACTTAGTCATAACTGTGAGTGCCCCAGAAATACTTGCAAAAGGCAAAACTTGATTGACAGCTAGAAACTGCTACATCAACTATTTTTAGATTTTGCCCACTTTAGTTTTTACTTATGCAATTATATTACCTGATGGACAAAAACGCAACTGTTCACAGATATACAGCAATTCCCAGTGGGATAATAGTTATTCTCTTTCCTGAAGATTCTAGATTCAAGCCAGCCATATAATTACTGATTTTTTTCACCTGATGACTTTGTTCAAATTTGGGAGAAATTATAGAGGGTCACCATCCTACGGCAGTTCAAACTGATTTCCGGAGACCCTGACCAATTATTTGTTCATTTATTTCATAAACATTAACCTGCTCTCCCTATGTGTCACTCATGATAATTATGTTTTTAGGACCCTGTATAAATACACTACTACCCTTAACCTTGAGAAGTAATCTGTCTCTAACATAATACAATACATGTTTTGGGATCACAGACAAGAGACAATTAATTTTGAATGAGCCTCAGTAGTACAATGAGTTCTTAACACAAATTCTCACATTGTGCTAGTTCAGTGTATTATTAATACCTTTAAGAACTCAGTTTTGAGGAAAGCCTTCCCTTAAATCTTTCACAGTCTTCAGAGGACATTGCAAGTAATCTTCACATTTCCAGGCCTCTCTCTGTCCACTGGGCATCACAATGTACTGCTGCTAACAGGCCAGGACCCATCACTATTGGTATGATGTAGAATGGAGATGGTTCTTTCATATTCAATGCTATTCTTTGTTTTCCAGTAATCTAAGCAGCTTTAAGCTGTCACCCACAATCTCATTCTCCATGTGGCTCATGTGGAATGACAGGGAATAGAATTGGAACCAGCTGCCATTACTTTCTATCCATTTCCTTATGTTTTATTTGCATCCAAATGATATCATATCCTATGTATCCTTCTGCAACTTGCTTTTCTCCATTACAGTATTTCTATAAACTATATGGACATATGAAGACTAGGCCATGCTTTTGCTCACTGCATTCTGCTGTATGACTACACTTCTCACTCGTCAAAGTGCATGGTCAACTGCTCTCTGAGAGAGCACTGGCTTTCCCAGGCCTTGCCAACTCTCGATATTATCAATTTGGCTCCTACCCCACTGATAGGTAAAAAATGGAAGCTTATTATTTATCCATAGTGAATAGTATGGTTGAGTACTGGAATGCTGACGTTCTGTGTGCCTCCTTGGATCTCTCAGCCTCACTTGCTTCCCAGACTCTTGGCAATTTTCTATGCTTTTGTTATGGCAGCAACCAAGAGCCCACACGTGGACCCGTGGTTCTACTGCTCTGTAATGCAGGGTTTCCATCTCAGCTGTCAACGTGTACTTAGGCCAACCAGCCAGCTCTCCAGCTTCTCCTGCCACTCCCAGGGAGGGGGAATACCACACTACAGGCACAGATTCTTCTTCGAAGTCACTGTCAAGAGTTGAATATCACAGCACAGGGGAATTAAGTTCTATCAGACTAACTTTGAACCATGGAAAACCAGGAAATTATAGGGATCCAGGAAGATAAACTTCCCTCTCCTTTCCTTCTACAGCCTTCTCTGACGTATGATATCTATGAACAAGCTGTTCCAAAGATAAACCACCCATCTAAGTAGAGAGACATGCTATTCAGTTATCTCCTCCGGGCTGTTTGAGAGTCAGGGGCCAAAATGCAACCCATCATCTTATGCTATGCCCTTTCCTTCCCTGCCCCAGCCTGCTTCCTTCACAAGCCTGTGCTTATTTAGAAAGATAACAATTTACCCATTTGTGAAGAACATAATGCTTAGATTGGGTGAGTGTTTCAGAAAGATGACTCTGGAGACATACTAGAAACTGAGCAGGAACTAGGAAGAGACTCAGACAAGGAGATAGGATTTTAGGAGCTTGTTCCATTTGGGCAGGTACCAAAAGTTAGGGTGATGGCAATGCAAGTAGGGTCACAGTCAAGAGAGTTTGGGAATTGAGCATTGATTAGGCCATTCCCGGAGAGAGTGTAGAGGGAGGAAGGGGAAGGATAGGTTAACAACAGCTGTTAAATATTGGAGATAGAAGTGTTGAGAAGACTGAGAAATACAGGAGAGAAGATAATTTGGAAGTGAAAGAATTTGAAGGAGAGATTGGTTAACCTTGCTCAACAATGCAGAAAGTTCAAATAACCCGAGAACGAAGAGGAAGCTATGAATCTGGACATCAGGTATTACTATAAGATCAGTATTAAAGCAGGGGAGACAGTGGGTTTCAAATAAAGATAGGTTAGTGAAAGACGATTAAACAGTGACCTGAACTCGTGGGAACCTGGGGGAAATCCAAAGTACAAGAAATCAGGGTGCCTGGAAGCCTCCAACTAAGAGCATCCAGGATTACAATTTTAATGCGAGGGATGAGGATAAATGTGTCAAGGTTTCTGAGGCAAGGAGGTAGAGGAACTATTTTTGGTAAAATCTAGAAAAGAAAAATTTCTTGGCAATGAGAATAAGGTTCCAGAGAATGCAGGGGAATAAAATAAAAAAAGGATGGTAACAGGGAGTTCTCATTTTCAGGTTAAGAATCCACTTTTAATGGTTCAAAGTGTTGTATAATGTTAGCTTCCATTTTCTAGCCAGTGCTCAGGGTTTTGATTTGTGGTTTTCTGAAAAGCCATTCTGTCTCTAGTTACTACAGCTTAACCAGTGCCTAAATTACTGTCAGTGGAAGTCTATTGCTTTGAATCTATTTGAAGCTGTCAACAAATGCTCCTGGAATAATAACTTTTAACGTCATCATGATGATGGGATGAGAACAATTTACTGTAGGAATTAGACACAAGGAATGCTGAGGCTCCAGTAGGTACTAGGGTCTCTGATCATTTATAAAGAAGTAGGACAGTGAGGTCGCTCACATGTGTAATCCTAGCACTTGGGGAGGCTGAGGCAAGAGGATCACTTGAGCTCAGGAGTTCAAGACCAACATAAGCAAGTACAAGAACACACTCTACTAAAAATAGGAAAATTATGGCAGGAGCCTATAGTCCCAGCTACTTGGGAGCCTAAGGCAGGAGGATCACTTGAGCCTAGAAGTTTGATTGCTGTGAGCTAGGTTGACACTACAGCACTCTAGCCTTGGCAACGGAGACTCAGTCTCAAAAAAAAAAAATTAATTAATTAATTAAATGAAATAAAGATATGAAAGATAGCAAAGATAAAATTTATCTATTTAATTATTTTCATTTAGGATAATGCCTCCTTCTAATGCCCATAAAACAAACTGCTTTTTTATATAAGTTATATGTGTTACAATAATTATATACACAAACACATACCCACACTGTTTTTCTTTTTCTTTCTTTTTCTTAAGTAAACTTTTCCATAGAGTGCAAAGAGAGACTTCATAACAGTCTGAGGGAATTATTTCAAATCCAAAAGAAAACCCCAAACTAATAAGCTTCAACTGTTTAAAATGTGACTTATGCTCTACAATCAAGATGTATGACCTGTTTTTTCATTCAGATGTCAGGACTGTATCCTATAGCCAAAATCTTCAATTCACGAAAATTTCTCTCAAAGAAAAAAGAATTGTAGAGCTTGTTGCAGGTTGTATCTTAACCTGTTACTTTAGAAACGATGTCATAAATGAAAGGTAAAGGCATGAAAATCTCAAAAGCACACCTCACAATTGCTAGAAATTTGCTTTTAGTTTCATATAGGAATCAAAATAGTAGAAGGGAAAAATGAGATCTTGGATCTAACGATGTGAGACTGCAGAGTAAGGCTGCTTTTTATTAAGAACCGATTAGAAACTATCAACTCAAAGCCACATAACCCAATAGGCTATTATCTACACTAGGAAATTATACACATTTTGGAGACCTCCTCTATAGTCTTTGGATCTCTTTAATGGTGACAAGTCTTCACCCTGAGACCCTGGCCTTGGTTTGGGGAAATAGTCAAAAGCAAATTCAGAGTTTTGTTTGGTGAATAAGATGAATTATAAGGTAAAGAATCACTACATTTCAATTTTTAAAAAGGGTGATTAAAAATTGATGAAACTGACTTTCCTATACCTTATAAACTGGCTAAGGGGAAAATTCACAAAGGGAAATTTTGAAAGTGTCTTAAGAAATAGCAGTGTTCCTGGAATAAACATAGATTCTACACTGACTACTTTAGAGAAAAAAATACATTTAGATGTGTAAAATCTCTCCAGCTTGCTATAGAATGGAAAGCTTACACTCAATATATTATTTGTAATGCATTTCATAGAAAATAATATAAGGATTAACTAAATTCTTGCATAGTTTTTGATAGCCAGTACTTATTTAAATTGACAAGTAAAATTGTATGTATTTATGGTTTTGGTCTGTTTATGTATCGTGTACAACATTTTGCCATATGGATATATTATAAAGTGTCTAGATTAAGATAATTAACATACACATTACTTCATATACTTTTTTTTTTGTGTTGAGAGCACTTAAAATCCACTCTCTTAACAATTTTCAAATATACACTCCATTAACTGTCATTATTGCAATGTACAACTGAACTCATGAACTTATCCTTCCTAATTGAAATTTTGTGTCAGTTGACCAACATCTCCCAAATTTTCCTGGTCCCTCCCTCTAGGAATTAAATTATTTCACACTTCACATATAAGTGAGATCATAGCAGGGGTCCTCAAATTGCGGGCCCGCAGGCCACATGAGGCGGTATGATTGTATTTGTTCCCATTTTGTTTTTTTACTTCAAAATAAGATATGTGCAGTGTGCATAGGAATTTGTTCATAGGTTGTTTTTTTTTTAAACTGTAGTCCGGCCCTCCAAGGGTCTGAGGGACAGTGAATTGGCCCCCTGTTTAAAAAATTTGAGGACACCTGTCATATGGTATTGATCTGTTTCTGGCTCATTTCACTTGCCAAATGTCCTCGAGATTCATCCATCTTGTTGCAAATGATAAGGACTTTCTTCTATTTTTAAGGCTGAAAGGTGTCCCAGCATCTATCTGTACCACCTTTTCTTTATCCATTCATCTCTTGATGATCACGTAGGTTGATTCTATATCTGGACTATTACGAATAATGCTACAGTGGACATGAAGGTGCAGATATCTCTTTAACATCCTGATTTCATTTCCTTTAAATACATATTACTTGGTACTAGGATTTCTGGATCACGTTGTAGTTCTATTTTGAATTAATTTTTAAAGGAGCCCTCACACTGCTTTCCATACTGGCTGCACTAATTTCCATTCCCACCCAAAGCGTGCAAAGGTTCCATTTGCTCCACAACCTCACCAGTGCTGGTTATCTTGCCTTTTTGATCACAGTCATCTCAACAGGTGTGAGGTGCTATCTCACTAGGGTTTGAATTTGCATTCCGCGATGGTGTTGAGTGTTTTTTATAGACCTGTTGCCCCAATTTATAAGTCTCCTGTTGAGAAATGTTTATCACGATCTCATGTCCTGTTTTTTAATCAGGCTATTTGTTGCTTTGCCATTGAGTTGCTTGAGTTCCTTATATATTTTGGATGTTAACGCCTTATCAGATATATGGCTTGCAAATATTTAAATTCTTGTATATTTTGAATCTCATTACCTTACACCCATAATGCCTATTCCCTGTATTTAATTATAGAAAGCATTTTATAAACACTGAATTCAAGTCTTTCACAGACAGGTGGCTGATGAATTACCAGATCTTTACTTCATAAATTTAACTTGTTACACTCATTTGGTTTATTGTGTGTACTGCGCACAGACCCTGAATGAGTCACACAAACTATTTTTTACCCATAACAACATGCCAAAACCTTTTCAAAGAGTTGCTTTTGTCTCCTTTTAGAGTGCTCATTTTTCAGTGTGTATAAACAACCAAATGCTTTGATATTCAAATTAATGAAAGCAGTGGAAATGAGAAATGAATCAATCTGAAAATCATATGGTTCCTTTTGATACATATTAATGAAAAGCTCACATACAGAAAAAGTTATTTGAGAGAATATCTACCTCTCATGCAATGAAAAGCTCCCTTGCAGGTAAGAACAGATGAAAAGGTTATTTTAATCACAAAATCTGAGTTCTAGTTCTTTCTTCCCCAGAATAGCACATGGTTAGAAGTGTGGACTTTGAGTGCAGGTAACATGAATTTAAGTTCTGAGTCAGCAATTTCTTAGCTATGTGCATCAGTTTTCTCTCCTATAAAATGGGGCTGTTACCCAATTCATCAGTGAAAAGTAAACGAGATGACATAGAAAATCCGAAGAAAATTGAAATGCTACGCACATTACTATGACATGTGAAATGCTATTTTGCCTATATCACAAAGGACAAAAAAGGGCCTTATTCCCCACACTATTTCAGACTAAACATATATATTCTCAAGTTGTTGCATTTCCTCTGTTAGCAATGGGGGGGGGGGGGGGTCAGGCAACTTAATCTGGGGAAGTTGAGTTTCTCCAGGCTTCACCAACAGGTGGGATCACAGTGGCTATAACAAATCAAATTTCACTGGTCGCTGCCCTATCTACTCAGACAGGACCATCAAGCATCCCCACCCCACCAGCTCTGTGTCTCACTCAGACATGTCTAGTGGGCCCCACAAAGGATCTTTTTATTTTATTTTACTTTATTTTATTTATGAGGGTACGGATGATTAGGTTACAACATTTGTGTTTATTAGGTAAGGTCTCTGCTGTAGGTGTGCCCTGCACCCAGGAGGCATGCCATATAGCCTTATATTCCTATACCGTACCCTATGTGTGCTCATCACGTGGTACTTGCCAGGTTCTTCCTCTCCCGTTCAGCTCTCAGTGTTTATGGAGAACAAAACCATGCGAGGAAGGTCCCTTTCTGGTGCCATTGCTGCCGCCACCAACGCCCACCATGCAGAGTCCTCATGCCAAGCAAGGTGCAGCTCCATGCTCACAAAGCTGCGGACCCTCTAGCTACATTGAAGGAAGGTGGCTCTGGTTCTGCACTTTCTCCCTTAGGTTTGCCACAGCATTGCTTAGAATTGGTGCCTTCCATTGGGCTCAAATGGGGCAGATCGTGAAAGCAAATAAAAGCCTCCCAAAAGCCATCATGTTGCACTCTGCTGGCCCAGTTCTTCTTCCTCCTTACCTGCACATTGACTTAAGCAAATCGAAGCTAACAGGCTAACAGTTATCTTCTCAGGTGTCCGCAGATATGCTTGGTTATAAAGGCAGATGCAATGGGGGCTCAAGCAGACACTCCCTTCAGTGAAAAGGAGTAAATTCTAGTGGTTAAAGCATTAGTCCCAGTTTATAAACAGAAGACTCAACCTCTAGGCCTCCTGTCTACTAATTAACATCTTTAAATCTCAATGTCTTTTTCAATGAAAACTGGGATATTAAGGATACTTTCTGAGCTATTGATAGAACTGTCAGTCAATAAGTTTATAAAACACTAACCATAGTTTCTGGCTGATACAAGGCACTAAAAATGCCAGTAGTTATTAAATGAGGTGTCTTTTTTACAATATACCTGTACCTTCTTTGCGTGCATTTCCATAATACCCATTAATACATAAAAATATAAAATCACTAAAATTTTCACTAGAAAGATATACCTTGATCATGCATTTGCTGGCTTATTCATTTTACAGAGATAATCCACTTTTTGGATAATGAAAGTAGGCTTCCAAATGGCATTGGTATGTATAGTACATTTTTGCAGGATATCAGTATCATTCCTTTCAGCCAAAAAGCATTTCATCGAATCATTTTTCTTGATCGTTATATATCTAACATTGCACTAAAAAAATATTAAGAATGCTATTTGGGGGTAAGAGAAAGATTCATTCAAACATTTTCTGGTAATATACCATTTCCTTCACTTATTCAGAAGGCACAGATTGATGTCAACAAAATAATGCACATTGAACTGGGTGCTCGACATATGGGGCACACAGGGGAGGAGACAGCTCTGAAGGAGGGCAGAACAGCATTAACAATGCCAGGGTTGATGCAATTACGGCTGGTGTGCCTGGAAACCTGGGCTTAGAGACATGGGGAAGAAGGTAAATAATAAGTAGCCTAGTGTGACTTGGATAGCAGGGTCATCTGAGGAGCAATGGAGAATAGTAACCACCAGCCTCTGGAGTTCCTCCCCCTTCACACTTCTCTGTAGTTCACTCTTCCGCTTACTTTGCCTCCATCTCAGAACTCACCATTCCCTGGGCATGACCACAATCCCCTTACCTGCATCTCTGGATCTTCCATGCCTACTAAACTACCTCTTTGAATTTCAGAGTTAGAAAAACTGGCTGATTCTTCTCCTTGGCACCCTTCTAATTTGCTTTAGTACATTTGCCCCACTCAAGCTAGAGACTATGATGGCTTCACTCTCATCTTACATAGTCTTGCGTCCTAACACCTGTTCATCCTCCAACTTGAATTGCTCTGATGGCCATAGAGTCTTCCTGGGGAAAGTCAAAGATATACTAACCCATGTTATAATAAATCTGTGGTAGCCTGTGTCAAGGGCACTGTCAGGATGGCCCAACAATCTCTATAATTTTTTTATTACCTAAACAAATTCTCTTAGAGGTCATCCCAAACTGCAAGACCTCAAGTGTTCAAGTGCAAAAACCTTGCTTTAAAATCTATCCCCATAACTTACTAGCTCAGTGAACTTAATCAAATAATTTACTCCTTCATTTGACAAACTTTGCCTCTAGGCCAGAGTCAGTACCATCTGCCTTGTGTGTGTTATAGACATGTGAAGGCTCTAAGCAAGGTGGAAGGAGATCACATACTTCACTCCATCCTCGCAAGTGCTGTGTTTCTTCTGTCAGCCTCATCCTATTCTGCCTTCCAGGTTCCCCACATACTTCTCTTTTCAGTGAAAGGAAATCTAGAGAGGCTTGAAATGAGCCACCACTGAAATCAAAGTTAAATGAACAGTACTGAAAAGTAAAATTCAAGAATCAGTAAAATATCACTAACCTTTTCCCCTCAAAAACAGAATTTGCTAAACTCTCCTATAAACTATAGACTTTGGGTGATGATGCTGTTTTGATGTAGGCTCATCAATTATAACAAAAGCACCACTCGATGGGGGAGATTGGTAATGGGGGATGCTGTGCATATGTGGAACCAGAGTGTATATGGGAAATCTCTGTGCCTTCCTCTCAGTGTTGCTCTGAACCTAAAACTGCTCTAAAATATAAGTCTACTTAAAAAAATAAAAAGGGGTGGTGGCCTGTAGCTCAGTAGGTAGGGCACCTGCCACATACACTGAAGCTGGCGGGTTTGAACCCAGCCTGGGCCAGCTAGAACAACAATGACAACTGCAACAACAGTAACAACAACAAAAATAGCCAGGCATTGTGGCAGGTGCCTGTAGCCCCAACTACTTGGGAGGCTGAGGCAAGAGAATCGCTTAAGCCTAAGAGTATGAAGCTGCTGTGAGCTGTAACGCCACAGCACTCTACCCAGTGTGACATCTTGAGACTGTGTCTCAAAAATAAATTAAAAAAATAATGAATATAAATGAATAAATAAAAGTAAAAAGGAAGAGATATCAAAAAGACACAAGAGCCCACCTGGAAGAGCTCTCGGGGGCCAAAGCTGAAACAATTTGAGAAATTAAATAAATAATGATAGCATTGAATTATAACCCAAAGAACAAATGGATGAGATATTTTGAGACTGCAAACTTTCCTGTTTCTCCTTAATTACAAAGGGAAAAGTATTAATTTGCCAATGAAGAAACTTGACAGGTAACACCTTAACAAAGCAGTCTAGACTAACACCACTAGTACTGGGACATTCTCACGTCACATGCCGACTGACATGATGTACTGAGAAGGGTCCATCACCTCTGTGGGTTTCCAAAACATACCTAGTCACAAAGAGATAAAATCAGGCACAACCAAACTGAAGAGCACTCTACAAAGTCACCAGGATTCCTCAAAAATGTCAAGGTCATAAAAGATAAGGAACTGTTACTGACTTGAGAAGACTAGGGAGAAGTGACAGCTAGGTGTGACCAAGTGCAAGGTGTGATCCTAGATTCATCCTAGATGAAGAAAAGGACATGATGAAAAACTGGCAAATCCTGAATAAAGCCTGCAGTTTAGTCAGTAATATTGCCTGAGTGATACTAGTTTAGTTTTAACAATTGTACTAATGTTACATAAGATGTTGATGTCAGAGGAAGCTGGGAAAAAGCTATGCAAAAATTTTCTGTACTATTTTTCAACTCTTAAGTCTAAAACTACTTCAAAATAGAAATTAAAAAAAAAATACATAACTCGTTTTATTTTCCTATAACTGAGTTTATCTTATAATCCTCTGCTGAGAAGGAATATCTTAACCTCTGTCAGTTCAGAGTTCTCCTTTCACCTGGAGTTTTGTCTACATCTGGAGAACATCCATGGAGCCAAAGCACCAGGGTGGAGGTACCAATCTTGGAGTCAGCTGTAGCTTAGATGGAGGACAGATGATCATCTCTGCTTGGTCTTCCAATATTGGTCCACTCAGGTGGTTTCTATGTCCCTTGTTCCCAACTGTAGGAACTCCATGCCTCTCCTCTCTGCCCACATCTATATCATTCCTGGTTGTCAATAAATGTACAACTGCCCTCCTGCCCTACAGTGAAGGCGTGTGATGCTCTCTCTATCCCATCTGCCTACACACGCCACCCAGACATTTCCTTCTCTCATATCAAAATCAGGCTGATGGGGTTGGTGGGAGTAAAGGTGGGTGGGTAGAAGCAGCCTGTTCAAATTACTAGGGCAAATGGCCCAGAAGGAGGTCCAGAGTTTTATTGTGTTGGATGTCAACATAAATTCACCCTTGTTGGAGGAAGTCCCTCAAAAGTTTTCACCAGTACATGAACCAACTCTAGCAACCCCAGGGCACCACAGAGGAATTCTGAGATCAAGACTTTTCCGAGGTACTACCTAAGAAAGAGATGCAGGTTCCTCTGGTCTTATGTCCCCAAAGTAGCTCTTCTTTATCATTCCTCACAGTCAGTTAAGGGAGTAAGAAGCCGAGTCATTCGTCAGGTCCAATCTCAGCTAAGCTCTCCTGACCTACTGCTAGCTCTCTCCATCATAAGATATTTGTGGGATATAAAACAAAAACAGGTTTAAGAAAGTGAGAAATACCTCATCCCTTCACTTCCCTCCATCCCCAAGGCCTGAGACTCTGGCTAAAGGAAGGGGGTTATAACCTCTGAGAGGCAGAGAGGCTCAGGCTTCTGTACCGTCATAGGTGGGGTCATTACTGGTTTGGTTTGAAATGCATTCCTAATTTGTCTGGAACCTTTCCCCTTTTCTTTTTTATTCTAGCTATAGGAAATTATTTTTCTCTTTTCTTTTTTCTTTTCTTTCCTTTTATTTAATGGACAAGGATATGTGTTGCCCTAAGGAGAAGAAAGTGGGAACTTGAGATCTTCAAATTTCTTTCTAAATGCTCCCAACACGTCACCAGGGAGGAAATGGAAGAAGAAATTAAACTGAACGTTTATCTTTGGGACTACTGAACACAAGAGACTGAATACAAAAAGGCCTACTGTTTCTTCTTAACTGACAACCAAACCCTGGGGGTAACTGAGCCCAGAAATAATAAGGGTCACCATCAGTGTCAGTGACTTGTACAGCTGAGTATCAAGTCACATAGCCAAGAGCAGAATAACCGCTCAGAGACTGGATTAAGACATTTTAAATGACACTAAACTACCTGTCAGAATAATATTTTACCAGCTTTGCAAATATTCAAAATGAAAAGGAAAGGAGAAACATGTGAGGATTTAATCACAGAATGCTAAAGCAGATGCTTCTTTTAAAATCATGGGTTATATTGAGATCAATATAAGGTCTGAAAATCTGACTTTATATTAATTCTAGTTGGAAAGCTCAGCTATATTTGGGGGGGTTTCAGATCTTGACTTTACTTGACAATGAGGAGACCTGCTGTCTCCCATCAAATTGGATCCCTTGACCCTCCACTGAGGTGTCCTGAATCCATAGATGGCCTCCGAGTTTTCAGATGACCTAGGAATGGCTGAAATGGGAGGGTGCTCTTGCCTTAGCCAAAGAGGATTCTATGAGCACAGCCTGGTCCAAATGTGATAGGGATATGACCAAAGAAAAAGAACTAGGGGACAGAACTCAAGACAATGACAAAGATACACCAGAATAAAGAGGAGCCATTGAAAGATAATTTCTATACATGTTATGTGGTTCTGAGGGATGAGTAATACTTTCATGAGAATATACTGTATAAACCTGTGGGTCAAATGTCCACTACATACTCCCAGAAGGAATTAGGGATGTTTCACCTTAAAAAAAATCCATAGAAAGAAGTGAAAGCCCTTTCATCTCACCAAAACAGTCAAAACAGGACCAATGAGTAAAAGCTACAGGAAGACAGATTTTATGTTTTGTTTGTTAATTAAGGCTATCATTTATTGAGCATTTATACACAAATGACTTACAAGAGATTTACAGTTACTGTTGTTCAGTTCTTGAGACAATCTTACAAAGAAGAGTTCCATCTATTTTCAGTATGGTCAACATGACTCAGAAGTGTCTAGCATTGTATGTTTAGAAAACAGTGACATTGAGATTCATTGCCAGGTCCATTTATTAGTTTGTTTGTTTGTTTATTTATTTATTTATTTATTTATTTATTTATTTATTTATTTAGAAACAGAGTCTCACCATGTCACCCTCAGTAGAGAGCTATGGTATCACAGTTTACAGCAACCTCTAACTCTTGGGCTTAAGTGAGTCTCCTGCTTCAGCCTCCCAAGTAGCTGGGACCACAGGTGTCCACCACAATGCCTGGCTATTTTTTTTTTTTTTTTGTAACAGTTGTCGTTGTTTGGCAGGCCCGGGCCGGGTTCGAAGCCATTGGCTTCGGTGTATGTGGCTGGAACCCCAGCCGTTGAGCTACAGGCGCTGAGCCTTATTTTATTTTATTAATTAATTCATTCTTTCTTTAGGGACAGGGTCTTATTCTGTCACCAGGGCTGGAGGGCAATGGGATGATCATAGCTCACTGCAGCCTCCAGCTCCTGGGGTCATGTGATCCTCTCACTTCAGCCTACTGAATAACTGTGACTATAGGCACATGCTATCACGAGGAAGACAGATTTCAAAGACACTTAAAGTAAAATATTTTAACAACTGAAAGAAAGAATGGGTCACCTTTAGAGCATATATAATAAAATGATTAAGAGCAAGGGTTTGAGAGTCAAAAACCACAGATTTGAATCTTGAAATTGTGTTATTACCTCTCTGGGCCTCTCTTTGCTCACCAAAGACCAATAATAGTAAATACTTCCCCAGAATCCCAAGGGATTAATGTAGTAAGGCATGATATGGTAAAGCACTCATACAGAGTCTGGCACATATCTTATCTGACAATATGAATGCTATTTTCTTTGCATTATTATTATTACTACTGCTCACTATTTCAATGCAACAATAGTCTGATTTCTTTCCTGAATGTATTTCTGAACGAATCTTCATTCGTTCTTTACGAGGTTTTTGTTTCTGTCCTTATCTTAAACATTGTTATTGTTATTAAATTTTAAGCCTTTTTAATTCTGTGAAGGCAACAACTGGAAACCTAATAAACACATGTATGTATAAAAAAATAAAAAGAAGGCTCAATAAAGGGAAAGTGTTACTAGTGCTGATTTTCTATTAATTACTTGCATGAGGCAGATGAAGTTCATTGTGCCCAGTCACAGAGGAAGCCTCAGAACGTGTACGCCAGTTCAGGGCACATCTCCATCCTACTACCCATGTGTTGTGGGACCACACAGCCCAGCACAATAAACCAGACAGATCAATAAAGTTAAAACAAGAATTCCCACGTGTGGTAATGCAGGGGGAAAACCCATCAAATTGGATTATGACATAAAGGGCCTCTGTGCCTGTGTTGAAAATATCTGTAAGTGATTTTATATGACCTAAAGCAGAATACCAAGGGCCAGTGATTACATAAATAATGGAGCAGAAAGAAAACATGAAGTATTTAAGGCTATTCAAGACAATGAGTAAGCGTAAAGCTGCCATGGGAGAGAACAGTGTCTTATCCAATTCTCTAAGGAACCGATGAGCTGATTTTTTATTTACTTAAAACACTTGGCCAAACTGCTTTCAGAAAGATAAACACAACCATCTCAGCCGGAGACTTAAAGGTAAGCTCTGTCTTGAATGAAATAAGAACTCGCAGTACATTTCAGAGCCTATCATTTGGTTTTAGAGATTGTTTTTATCAGGTGAATATGAAAAGGATGCTTTCTGGATTAACACAGGAGAGGAAAGGCATTTAGATCATTTTCGTTGTTAGCATAAAAACTGAAAAACAAAAGAATGCTACAGATGATCCTTTACAGGATGCAAAATCCTGCAAGGAGAATAGAATTTAATCTTATTTAAAGTGTGAAAACCTCCAACCCAATGACAACCTTTTTATGTAATCACTGGTTCAACTACAAAGAACTTGGAAATCCTAGAAACTGCACTGATGAGCTTAGGTTAAGCTAGCCGCATGGAGCCTTTTGCTTATGAAATGGCCATGTTGTCACTGAGGGGCAAAGAAAAAAGTGACTGTGCTCCATTCCTGCCTTCATGCTCACAGCAGGGCCAGGGGCTCTCCTTATCTGATTCCTGCTGGTTCAGCTCCTAACAGCCTGCCTCAATCCCCATTCTGTCTTGTCACTTTTGGCTGACACAGCAAATGCACACAGGGGAAGAGGTCTGCAGTATAGCAGGAGTCAGAGACTTGAAACAAAGAAGGCTCATTTATTATTTATTTGTTTGTTTATTTGCAATTCTCTCCATCCAGTGGTCAAGGATTTCAGTGGCTGACACCTAGGAAAAGCACTGGAACAAATCAATTTTCAATAACCTCAGGGGTCCCCAGGACATTGGATAATAACAAGTCTTTGTGAAGAACAGCTACTGTCTAAAGGAAGGGTTTGTGCAAAGGACAGCTGAAGACAGGTAGAAAGGCCTAAGGAATCCAGTACCCCAGTACCACTTTGGATTCTCTTCCAATTGACTGTGTCATCAATGCACTGCAGAAATGTGGTTGGGACCGTTTCCTGATGCAAGACAAAGATTGTGTCCAAAGAAACAAATGTACAAGAAGCGTTTGGGAAATTCATCTTGTGAATTTGAAGGCTGTATGTTAGGTTAGAATTCAGGCTATTAACAAGGATGAAGTTTCACCTGGAAATTGTGGTTCAATATGGACAAAAACATTCACATTAATTTTTTTTTTGCATTGGAGTATATAGTAAAATTGGATTTTATGTTTCCCTTTCTAGAGATTATTTAAAGTACCAGAGGCTATCATATGCTTCTAGTTTTGTCTAAAGTAAAATCTTGTTTTCTCAGCTGATATACAACCCCTTCATGATCAAGTCCCAGATTATGCTTCAAGCCGTATCTTTTCCCCATAATTTCTAAACCCTTTACTGAAGCCATACAGAGGTACTTCCTTTGTATTCATCCATTCATTTATTGATTCATATAGTCATTCACCATGCATACAGAATCTCATTTACTTATCCAAACAAACTTGGAAGCTGGGCAAAGTATTATTACCTATATACTCGAGTATAAGCCGACCTGAGTATAAGCCGACCCCCTTAATTTTACCCTAAAAACTGGGAAAACTTAGTGACTCGCATATAAGCCGAGGTAGAAAATGCAGCAGCCACTGGTAAATTTCAAAAATAAAAATATATACCCAAAACAATTACAATAATTGAGGAATCAGTAGGTTAAATGCTTTTCAATATTTATTGCTAAAGAAAAACTGTAAACTAGC
>CAUYPK010107464.1:0-41142 GCA_963574355.1 Loris lydekkerianus | reverse complement strand
TTTGGGTCTTAAAGCAGGAGAATCCAAAGTAAATCCTGAAAAAAATGTAAACACAGACATCTAATTCATTACCTTAAAAGACATTTTGTTTAATAGTCTGATTAGGAATGATGGTACTGGATGTATTTTAACCAAGCAAATTTATCATGGAGCTATTCCTTGGTGTAGTTCAGGATATGAACACAGGTATAGTCATTTTTGAAAATGAAGATGACACTGTTGTTTATATTCCCTTTAGACAGCTGGGGAGATCTGTGTGACATAAGATGCTTTTATATGGGTTCCCATGAATCTTCTGCTTTTGTTTATATAACGCAGAACAAATAACTCTTCTTTGCCACCACTTTGCCTTAGATAAGTGTGTGTGTGCCAGTCTGGACTCTGACACCACATTTTCCTTCTATGCAATCATGCCCTGTCTGATAATCTTGCCTTGCTTTGCTCTGTGCTTAGTGAGTCCTAGTTGCACATTGGCCTTTCTGTACTGATTTTCAATTCGCTTAGTAACAGCAGTTACCCTGATTGTAATTTATATAACTTTAAACAGGATCACACTGTTCTCCTGCCTTACTTGATAAGTTTAGCACAGAATTGAGGCAACATAATATTATGGGTTCATGCACAAGCTGGGATGAGAAGGGGAATGAGCCATGTATTGTGGAAAATTATGCTTTGTGGGTATAATTATGTAGTGCTGTTTTCCCTCAAAGTATTTTTTTAGACTTGAATTCATTTTATCTTCATTATCCCTGTGAAGTAGGTAGGGCAAGTAATGAAGAGATGTTGGGTGCTGAATTTTTAGGCCAAACACTGATGACAATACAGATTATTCACTAACTGTACAGCTTTGGGCATATCAGTTCACTGCTCTGAGATTCACCTTCCTCATCTGTTAAATGAGAAGAATATCTGTGCTGCCTACCTCACAGGGTTGTTGTGAGGGTCAAAGGAGAATGTATGTGAAAGATTTGTAAATGGTAAAGTGCTATATTCTTGTTTGTTAGTCCTTTTTCCTTTCTTTTGGAAGAACTACAGTCAGATGTTTTGGTTTACTATTTTTTTCTTTCCTTGTTAATAGGCTAACATTTGCAAGTATTCTTATTTCACATATTCTATCCCTGTTATTGGAGAACCTATCTTTACTTTTTGGTCAAAACACACATAGAAAACAAAATGACCCAATGAAAACCGGCTTTAACTAGCAAAAGCCATGGCATCTGCTGGAGATTGTGACCAAGCCAATTATAAGGGCATTTTAGTCACATTAGCATGAATGTGGCAGTGTCTGTGCTGCGTTTCTTCTAGTCACAAATCTGTTTTCAGGGCGGGGGTGGGGGAGACATTATTAGAAGAAGATTCGAGTAGATTCCTTTTATCAATTTGAGTGCTTCCTACATGGACACAATGGACCAAGTGCTGAGTGTGATAATGATGAATGATTTGAAGTTGGTTATGAGGTACTTATGTAAACAACTATAATGTGGGTTAGGATGTGCTAAGAACCCTAAGAGTAAAACATGGTACCAAGAGAGTTTTGGAAGAGGGAGACTTAGCTTCTTTAAGCAGCTGGTAAGACCATTCTGTGAATATAGACTAGTAGCAGTTTTTTTGTTTTTTGTTTGTTTGTTTGTTTTTCTGGCAGACAACCATCAGTTGCTTTTTTCTTACGGAACTAGTATTAATATGTCAGTAAGTCAGATGATTCTCTTGTGCCACCATTTTGGATAGAATGGCAACATGTAATTTGGATTATCACAATTTTAGGTGAAACTGATCTGCTTAAATTCCTGTGCAAGTTAGTGCTATTTAAGAATTAAGGGTCGGCCTGGTTTCTGGGGGTCCACTTCAATATTTCTATCAAGGATTTGGATGAAGATCATATACAAGAAGATGGTCAGTATAATAGGAAATGGGTCCCATCAGTTAAGTTCCTGTCAGGCTTCAGCTGCAGACAGATTTCACATCTTGCCTACCTCACAAGGTCAAGTTGAATATGATGGATGTAAAAGTGCCTTGAAAACCATAAAGGTCTGCATACAGACCAGATGGTAGTAATGCCAAATCTGGTTTTTTTTTAGACAGAGTCTCAAGTTGTCACCTGGTTAGAGTGCTGTGGTGTCATAGCTTACAGCAACCTTCAACTTGGGTGCAAGTGATTCTCTTGTCTCAGTTTTTCTTTTCTTTCTTTTCTTTTTTTTTTTTTTGTAGAGACATAGTCTCATTCTATCATCCTCGGTAGAGTGCCGTGGTGTCACACAGCTCACAGCAACCTCCAACTCCTGGGCTTAGATGATTCTCTTGCCTCAGCTTCCTGAGTAGCTGGGACTACAGGCACCCTCCACAACGCCAGCTATTAGTTTTCTATTTTTAGCAGAGATGGGGGTCTCTCTTTTGCTCAGGCTGGTCTGAAACTTGTGAGCTTAAGCTATACACCAGCCTTGGACTCCTAGAGTGCTAGGATTACAGGCATGAGCCACCATGCTCAGCCAAAGGTGCTTCTTTCTTTCTTTTTTTGAGATAGAGTCTCACTTTGTTGCCCTTGGGAGAGTGCCGTGGCATCATAGCTCACAGCAACCTCCACCTCTTGGGCTCAAGCGATTCTCTTCCCTCAGCCTGCTGAGTAGCTGGGACTATAGACGCCTGCCACAATGCCCGGCTATTTTTAGACATGGGGTCTTGCTCTAGCTCAGGCTGGTCTTGAACTTGTGAGCTCAGGCGATCTACCCACCTCGGCCTCCCAAAGTACTGGGATTATAGGCATGAACCACCTTGACCAGTAATGCCAAATCTTTAAACAACACAAATTGGAAGGGCTGGTTGGCAAACTATATTAAAATAAGCTTTAGGGCGGTGCCTGTGGCTCAAAGGGGTAGGGTGCTGGCCCCATATGCTGGAGGTGGCGGGTTCAAACCCAGCTCCGGGCAAAAACTGCAACAAAACAAAACAAAACAAAAAACAAGCTTTAAAATGGTTAGCTACCTGGAGTATCCAAAGTGCTGGGCCCAAACCAAAAATTGGCATATCAAGTCTTAAAGTTAAAAAATGCAGTTTAGGCCCTAGGATTGCTGACAAAGTACTAATTCCAGTGATTATTAATATGAACCATTGGTACTCTATGGCTACTTAAAAATAGTTCTCTGGAGAGGATTAATAGAAGTGTTGTTCAGGTGCTAACCAATTATCCTCAAAGCTGTATTTTAGTATTGGTTGGTAGGTGTCAGACATCTGATGGATGTTGACAAGCCTGAATACATATAAAGAAGAGTAACCAATAGGGAGATGGGTTTTGACTATATATGGCTGTGCTGTCCAGTATGGTAGCCACTAGCCATACACGGCAATTGCTCAATCCACATGTGGCTAATGGTTATTGATTGAACAGTGCAAGTATGGAACATTTTCTGTCATCACAGAAAGTTTGTATTGATCAGCACCAAAGAAGGAATGGCTGAAGGAAGTGAGGATGTTTAACATGGAACAAAGAACATTTAGTGGGTAATTAAGACTGCAATTTTCTATTTGAAGTACTGTTCACAAAAAAGATGAAGACTACTCCTATTTTATAACATAGGCTTCAGGGAAGGTGATTTGTGGCTGGAATAAGACATTTTAAACAACTCTCTACCAAAGTGGAATTGACTGCCTTTTGAGATTGTGAGTTTTCCCTTAGAATTATTTAAGCACACTCTGCATCAGTAACAGACACTGTGGAGTTCTTTTTTTTTTTTTTTGAGACATAGTCTCATTTTGTCATCCACCATAGTAGAGTGCTGTTACGTCTTAGCTCACAACAACCTCAAACTCTTGGGCTTAAGCGATTCTCTTGCTTTAGCCTCCCAAGTAGCTGGGATTACAGGTGCCTGCCACAATACCTGGCTATTTTTAAAGATGAGTTCTGGCTCTGGCTCAGGCTACAAGGTATCAAACCTGTGAGCTCAGGCAATTCACCAGCCTTGGCCTCCCAAAGTGCTAGGATTACAGGCGTGAGCCACTGCCCCCAGCCTAGAGTTGATTCTTTTTAGGTGAGAGGTTGGGCCAGATGACTTCTAAGGGTGTGCCCCACCATTAACTTTTAGGTGCAGAGTCCCAGACCTGCATGAGCGTGTATTCCCTTTGTACTCAAAAAGTCAGTCTCCTCGGAAGACCAGGACCTCCCACCTCTGCACTTAAAAAAAAAAAAAGAAAAAAAAAAACACAAAAAAAACAGAGCTGTGCTTTAAAAGGGACCTCTTACCAAATTTCCAATTCTAGAGCCTGACTGTCAAAAAAGAAAATTCCTCTAGCTTTCGCAAAACATTTGGTGGCAAGCATTTGTTTTGGTTTGCTAATCCTTTGGTCGCTAATCTGGAGATAATAGAAATGCACTGTTCTGGATGTGGGGGGTGGAATTACTGCCGGAGTAGACTTTGACCAGCTAGAAAAGAAGGGAAATTGAGTCCAGAGTTTGAAGTGGCAGTAGTATCTACTATCAACGATTTGCTAAAACAAAACAAAAAAACAAACAAAAAAACCCCAGATGCTTGGGTCATCTGCTTTTCTGTCAGAGTCCAGCAGTTACCTGCTAGTACAAACCAACACCGACCCATGACTCTGCTTGGTTGAGGATTTGCCCTCTGCCCGGTTCCTCCTCCATGCCTTTGCACACCCCAACCATATCCATCCATCTATACTTGTTTATAGATTTCCTCATCCTCCGAACTCCCAAGCATTATCTATGCTTATGACCTTCCCCATATAGTATCTCGTACCTAGGCTACTTACGCAAAAGTCCGATATCTGTTAATTTTCAGTCAACTGGAGGGCAGTAAAGGTCCAGGTCGGTTCCACTTTTGTTCCCCTTAACACCGAATCGCAGGCGTCAGTAAATATTGGCTGGACGAGTACAATTTTAGGAGAAAGACATTCTTCCCCCACTTTCCCAGAAAGCATCTTCAATTTCGGTGCTCTAGGGAGCCCAGAAGAAAGCAGGGGAACGTTAGGGAGCACAGCGCGCGATGGGCAGGACAGAGGTGAGTGCGGGCTGGGGCGCAGAGCACGGGTCCGGGAGCCCCGGCGAGAGGCGCGGCAGGGCCGCCCTCCTCGTGATTCCTCCTCCCCCCTCGGTGGCTGCTAGTCAGGTGATTCCGGCACGTGACGGGCACCACCTACCCTGCTGCTCCCGAGTGGCAACTCAGGTGGCCAATGAGGGGCTGGGGCTCGGCTCGGGGCCTATGAGCGCCGGGCTCTGGGGGCGGGCCGAGCGGCGGCGGCGGCAGCGGCGGCGGCGGAGTGGGGAGGCGGCGGCCTGGCTTGGCCTGGCCTGGCCTGTCAGGGTGCGGGCGGCGGCGGCTTTAGCACCATGTCCCTGCAGTACGGGGCGGAAGAGACGCCCCTCGCCGGCAGTTACGGCGCGGCTGATTCGTTTCCAAAGGACTTTGGCTACGGCGTGGAGGAGGAGGAAGAGGAGGCGGCAGCGGCGGGCGGCGGGGTTGGGGCGGGGGCCAGCGGTGGCTGTGTCCCGGGGGGAGCTGACAGCTCCAAGCCAAGGATTCTGCTCATGGGGCTCCGACGCAGCGGCAAGTCCTCCATCCAGAAGGTAAGTGGGGCCGTTCGGGGCCCTTCCTTCCTCGAGGGCTCAGGTGGCCGCGGAGAGGAGGTCCCTGGAGGGTGGCGGCCGGGGTTGGCCTGGAGCTGCGTCCCAGTGTACTTTCTCCTCTTCACTGTGAGCGTGGAGCCACTGGTGGGGCCCGCGCCAGGACCCTGACCTCTGTGTCCACGCCCAAGTCAGCTGAGGCCGGGTGGGTCGCTGGAGGGAGGCAGGTGTTGAAAGGCACCGCCCAAGACCTCGGTTCCCTGGAACCCAGCCTGTGTGTCTTTTACGAAACTGAGACGTACTCACCGGTTCTCTCTTGGAGAACTTCGCGGGCTCGCTCCCGTACCCCTTTTTTATTTGTTCTTCTCACTTCAGGTGACCTGACTTTGCAGGGATTCCTAGACCAGCCCCAGGGAGCAGCGTCAGAAGAGTTGTGACTAAGGCACTGGGCATTCTAATGCTGGTTCTTGTTACTAGTATAGAGGAAACTTCCCTGTAACATTTTTGGGAATTGGGTACTAATATCTCAACTATTTCAGTACTTGTGGCTTGGTGAGTGTAATTACTGGTAATATTCTCCTGTAGGCTGTGTTTACAAAAATCTGCGATTTTGCGAATGTTTTGCAGACCTATATCCAAGCATTTGTTTTTACTTTTGGTCTGTCTTGAACGAATGGGGGGAGGGCTGTACGCTTTTTAAGTAAGGGGAAATAGAGGAAAGGTTGACTTCCTCCATTACACACAGTGAGCTAGTAATAAAACTAATATCATCAGACACCCTGTCTTTTCCTTTTCCCCTCTCCACTGTTACAGAGATCTGTCCAAAATAAGTTTGTGTATTTTGTAGACGTGATGTTTTAAAAAAGTAGCCTTCTTCTGAATTTACTGATTACTGTGTTTTATTTAACTTGCTTTTCTCCTCTGCAGCAAAACTTGGCTATATTTATGAAAAGTTTTAGCAAATCTTTAGTAAAAGATTTTAGTTCTTTTTATCTGTTACAAAACTTTGGGAATAACTGTTCATTTTTCTGTTTTAGAAAGTTAGTTTTATGTTAAGATTGTATGGGTTATGGGTTTTGATTATTGTGGTCTTTAACAATTTACTATTTCTTTTCTCATGGGAGCTGCCTTTTCCCTGTTAACTTCCACAGGCCTCCTCTCCTGCCCCCTGGACATTTTTACTTACTATTTGGTAGAGTTATTTGTCTTTGTTTTATTTCTCCCACAGGACTGCAAAATCAGTGAAAGTAGGGTCCAATCTGTTTCTTTTTTATTACTGAGGCAGGTACTTGAGTAGTTTTTGAATCAACAAAACTTCTTAAGCTTTGGCTGCAAAGCTTTTATAATCTTAAAGCATATTTTGGCAGAATTAATACAGTTAACCCTCTCCCTAGAAAACAAAAACACCAATGTAGGTGAGAGATAGTGCTACTACTAGTACTGTTTATGGTGCCGGGAACAAAGCAGAAAAGTTTTAGCTCCAAAGTAGATTTAATGGAAATTAATGTGGTGTGGTCTTTTGTGAGAAATAAAAGGATAGTGACTACCAATAGATTCACCATTCAGTTTTTACCTCTTAAACATTTTTGCTGTAGGATCAAATTTTTTTATGTTAAACCAGGGAAATTTTGAATTTAAATTCTGAAGTTGAATAGTCATAAGAAAATAGTCATTTTCTTGTTTCTTTTAACAGGTGGTGTTTCATAAGATGTCACCCAATGAGACACTCTTTTTGGAAAGTACCAACAAGATTTATAAAGATGACATTTCCAATAGCTCCTTTGTAAATTTCCAGATATGGGATTTTCCTGGGCAAATGGACTTTTTTGACCCAACCTTTGACTATGAGATGATCTTCAGGGGAACAGGAGCATTGATATATGTCATTGATGCACAGGTAGTCACAAATGATTGTGTTTACTGCTCTTCTCTGTGGCAAAAAGATGTAGAAACAAAGGAAAGTTGTTTATCTTCTTCGCTATGTGCTTGCAGCTTATTTCTTTGGCACTGAATTCTCTGATAGTATAAGAACTGCATTTGCAGAGGTGCTTTGGGAGCAGGCATGCTGTTTTCCAAGTACAGAATGTCAGATGATTAGAAGATGTGATTTACATTCTTAGGTTCTAGTTTTGAGAAGCTAACACTGGCTTTCCACTTTCATTGGTTAATAGCAGATATTGTCGTACTTTATAAAAATAGTGACATCACTCACTGAAAAGATTTCCATCCCATAATATAAAAAATACGAGAATTAGAATCAGTACATTTAAAGCAGTTTCTTTAACTGCTCAAATTGAACTTAGCCCAGCCAGCATTTTTTTGAGGACCTCACATGTGGTACACAGTCAGATGAATGGAATATATCCCTATCCTTAAGAAGCTTACTTTTTATAAGCTTAAGCATTAGTTAGGAATGCTTTCTGAGTGCCAGGCTCTATATAGTGGGTGCTTTTACATACGTGATCTAATTTAATTTAGTCTTCAAAGTATCGTGAGATATGTATTGTAATTCCTGTTTTACAGATAAGTAAACGGAAATCACAAGAGTTTAAGCAACTTGCTTAAAGTTACACATCTAATAAATGGCAGAGCTATATTACTTTAAAAAAACCATTGGGAAGAAATATACATCTCCTTATTGCTTTGTATTTTCAGTATTAAAAATTATATAAGCATTAACTTTGTAATTGAATTTTTTTAATCTTGAGAAATTGAAGAGCTATTTCGTGATAGAAGTTAATGTATTTGAATGTTTAAATAATTAGGATATTTTCTGTGTTTGGGGAAAGAGGTGGTTTGAGTCTTTCTTAGCTTGTTGTCCTTTGTAAGATTTCTTTTTAAAAAATATTTTGTTCTGACTTACAGGATGACTACATGGAGGCTTTAACAAGACTTCACATTACTGTTTCTAAAGCCTACAAAGTTAATCCAGACATGAATTTTGAGGTTTTTATTCACAAAGTTGATGGTCTGTCTGATGATCACAAAATAGAAACACAGAGGGACATTCATCAAAGGGCCAATGATGACCTTGCAGATGCTGGGCTAGAAAAACTCCATCTTAGGTAACAACATTTATATTTGATACCAGAGCCCTGAACAATGTGTAAATGTATTCCCATCTCTGTCATTACAAACACTGTAGCTGTTACTGGAATGCTCTTTCCTAAATCTGTAATGTTTTTGACTTCTTATTTGTTGAATGCCAAGCTGTTTGGGGAGCCTGATGTTACTGAGAAGTTACTTTACTCATTTTTTGTGTTTTCCTGGAGATTGAACTTCAAGTTCATGTGAAGTGTTTCCATTGGTGCTTTTCCAAGTTCATCTCAAGAGACTGGAGTCAGGCTGTTTCTTCATGACATAAGTCTACTTTGGGACTCCCTAGTGTTGCCTTAGTGAAGGGAATCACTTGTCACATTTGTTGATGATTATAGACATCTGTAGGTTGAGCCTTGACAGTGTCTTTCTCAGTAATGAAGAGATAACATTTTCAAGTCTGGACTGACTCTGATGTATCTTAGGTTTTAAAACACTATACTTTTATGAAACTCTAAAGTTTGGGTTAGGTTGGTTTATCCCATTAATTTGCATAAGGCTGCCATTAAGCGTAAAGGATGCTGGTTTATAATTCAATATTGCTAAGTCACTACTAAAGAATAGCTAGTAGGTAGGATTGATTTATGTATTTTCACTCTAAAAGTATATGAAGAATATTCTTGTACATCTTATTTTTTTGTGACATGGGTAGAAATGAGTATTCAAAAGTACCCAAGAAAGTGTTCTCTTGGTGAAATAAGCAGCCTTTAAAGAGGTAACAAGGGAGAGACTCAATGTAGTTATTTCTCTATCCCTAGTTTGTTACAGGTACTTCTGTTTATAGGCTCAAGTCATCCCTCATTTTTACATCTTAATATTCTGTGGGCCTCAGGCTCTAAGATCTTTCGGTCTTGGTTTTGGAAACCATTGACTTCTATTTGCCTGGATTAAATTTTTAAATTATTTAAAAGTAATTCATGCTTAAAAAGATAAAAATTCATCAGTGTCTGTAAGAAAAAGTGCTTTTCCATAAAATTCCTCAATTTAATTTTTTTAAAATCCGTTAGTAATAGTTTTTACCTAGACTTTAAGCCAGGCTTGTCCTTTATTCTCCAGTACCCCTGGGATCCTTCTGATTCTCTTTACTCCATGTCTGTGTCCCTTTCCAGAGTTATCTCACCCCAGTGGTGGTTCATGCCTCCTTTTCCCAATATCTGTGGGGCCCTAGGCCTTGTAAATAAATGTCAGTAGAATTTGACATTAACTTTCAATTTATTACCCCCAACCTGTGGATGAGGGTCTATTTGATTTCTGCTTTGTAGAAACTCACCTTACTAAAATTCTCTATGCGTTGCTGATTCTCCCGGCCGCGTCTTCCTCCAGACCTCATAGGCCTCCAGGACCTTCTCACTTTACTAAACTATTTGCCTAAAGGAGATACTAAAATACTCCTTTCTCACTGTACCTATGGGATCATCTTGGCCTTGTTTCAGTACTCTCACATCTAGAGTAGAGCCCTTTCTTGCATAGGGTTGAGTTCTTTGGTCAGCTCCTTAGAAGTTTCTTCTATTATTATTTAATTTATGTATTTGCCTGCATACCCCGGTGAGCCCCCTAAAAAACTTTAAATTACCTATAAAGTGGTATATATAGTTTTTGTCTGATTTGTCATACATACCTGTGGATGTATTGTGGCTGCAACTATATAATGAAGAGCATACTCCCCGAGAGAAAAAGCAGGTAGAATTATCCACCATGTTTAACTTGTTAAAGGTCTGCTCTGTTCTCTCTTCTCTGTCTTTCACTCAAATATGTTATATTAAATCTACATATGTTACTTCTTCACTGTATATCCTTTTAAATCTCCAGACTCTTGTTCCATTATCAGTAGGACCCTGTTTCCATTCTCCTTGTTTGTTTTTTTTTGTTTTTTTTTTTGTGAGATAGTCTCAAGCTCTCACCCTGTGTAGAATGCTGTGGTGTCATAGCTCACAGCAACGTCAAACTCCTGGGCTTTAGCGATTCTCTTGCCTCAGTCTCCCAAGTAGCTGGGACTACAGGCACCCATCAAAATGCCCGGCTTATTTTTGGTAGTTGTCATAATTGTTTGGCAGGCCTAGGCTGTATTTGAACCTGCCAGCTTTGGTATATGTGCTTGGCACCCTAGCTGCTGAGCTACAGGCGCTGAGCCAATATGCTTTTTGTATAAATTCTAAACACCAGTTGTATTTATTTGTTTGGTCAATAAATACTTAATGGCAGGCAGGGTAGCTAATGTAATTTTAGCACTCTAGGAGAAGTGTGCAGAAGTGGGAGTATCACTTGAACTTAGGAGTTTGAAACCAGCCTGAGCAGGAACAACCTACTGTCTTTACTAAAAATAGAAAAATTAGCTAATGCACTGGCACATGTGTATAGTCCCAACTATTCTGGAGGCTGAGGATTTGTAATGTTCCAAAAAGGAGGTTTTTGAGCCCAGGAATTGGAGGTTGCATTGAGCTACAATGATGCCACTGCCCACTGGCTAGGGCAGAAAAGCAAGACTCTGTCTCCAAGAAAAATAAAACCCCCAAATCTAAATATGTATGAGCACTACTAAGGATAGTGGGCTTGCAGCTATAAGCGAGATGAAGTCTTTTTCCTCATGGACTTACATTCTCTGATGATATAGCTGGAAAGCACCTATAATTAAACTCATAGTATAATCTTAAGTACTTATTGATGTTATGAAAAACAAATTAGGGGAAAAGTAGAATCAGGTACAGGAACAGTATTTTAGGTAGGGTGGTCAGGAAAGAAAAATTGAGGATATGATACTAAAAAAGTTTTCTTAGGCTGCCTCATGCCTGTAATCTTAACCCTCTGGGAGGCCAAGATAGGAGAGTTGCTTGAGCTCAGGAGTTTGAGAACATCCTGAGCAAAATGAGGCCCTGCCTCTACTAAAAATAGAAAAAATTAACCAGCATCATAGCGGGTTTTGGTAGTCCCAGCTACTTAAGAGGCTGAGGCAGGAGGATCACTTCAACCCAGGAGTTTGAGGTTGCTGTGAGCTAGGCTGATGCCACAGTACTATTGCCTGGGTAATTGTCTGAAAAAAATTTTTTTTATGGGTGGTTCTTGCTGTGTTGCCTGGGCTAGAGTGCAGTGGCTATTCTCAGGTGCAGTTGTAGCTCGAAATAGCCTCTAACTCCTGGGTTCAGGCGATACCTCCCAAGTAGCTAAGATTGTAAACACATGCCACTGTGCCCAACAAGAAGTGACATTGTAGAAGAAACCTAAATTATATTCTTTTTTTTCCCTCCCCTCCCCCCCAGACAGAATCTCACTATGTCATCCTTGGTAGTATACTGTGGCATCACAGCTCACAGCAACCTCAAACTCTTGGGCTTAAGTGATTCTCTTGCAGCCTCCTGAGTAGCTGGGACTACAGGCGCCTGCCACAATGCCTGGCTATTTTTTTGTTCTAGTTGTCCTTGTTGTTTAACAGGACCATGAACCTGCCAGCCTCAGTGCATGTGGCTGGCACCCTAACCACTGAGCTATGGGCGCTGAATCCCTAAATTGTATTCTTATTTCATAAATGTGACATATTTCTTCTAGCTTTCTTTTGGTTTTTAATCTTGGTTTTTGTCTCAGCTATGTGCTTAAAAACCACTCTTTTTGGATCATTACATCTGAAAGCATCTGAAAATGCTTTCTTGGGCACTACCTCAGTTGTCCTCAGTCTAAATGCAGTAAAGAGATGTATAGTTACAAGCCTGGTTGGAAATTGCATTTGTCACCTTGAGCGATGGGGATGGTAGGCAGGGTAAAGAGGCTTAAATTGAGTTTTACTGGAATCAAATGTTACAATTTTATGTATTATGATAGTTGTCAATCTAAGATGTTTCTTAAGTTAATCAAACTATATTGTGTTTTTCAGCTTTTATTTGACTAGTATCTATGACCATTCAATATTTGAAGCTTTTAGTAAGGTGGTGCAGAAACTCATTCCACAACTGCCAACCTTGGAAAACCTATTAAATATCTTTATATCAGTAAGTGACTTGTTTAATTTCCTGATTAGTTTCGTATTCCATTTTTGTTAAATGTATTTGTTTTAAAACTTCTCCATAACCGGGTTCGATGGCTTACGCCTGTAATCCTAGCACACTGGGAGGCAGAAGTGGGTGGATTGCCTGAGCTCAGGAGTTCAAGAGCAGTCTGAGTCAGAGCAAGACTCCAGCGGGCACCAGTAGTCCCAGCTACTTGAGAGACAGAGTTAAGTAAGAGGATGGCTTGAACCCAAGAGTTTGAGGTTGCTGTGAGCTACGACTCCATGGCATTCTACTGAGGGTGACCAGGTAAGATTCTGTCTCAAAAAAACAAAAAACAAAAGACTTTTCCATAAATGACTGAATCAGGCTTAAAGACTAATGGCATAGTTAACGTGTAAAATAAATAAGAACATAAAATATGGCTTGAGCTATTATTTTCTGAGTTATTTTCTTAGCACTCGCCCTTTTTGTGTTTAAAATGAACTGATGAAAATTTTTCTTATGCTTTCTCAAAATTCTTAAATCTTTCAGAGAGCAAAAACAAGGTAACCAGTTTGGGGTACTTTATTTTATTATTATTATTTATTTATTTATTTATTTATTTATTTTTGAGACAGAGTCTTTCTTTGTCATCCTCGGTAGAGTGTTGTGGTGTCAGAGTTCACAGCAAGCTCAAACTCTTGGGCTCAATCAATTCTCTTCCTTCAGCCTCTCAAGAAACTGGTATAGGCACCTACCACAATACCCTGCTATTTTTAGAGACAAGGTCTCGCTCTGGCTCAGGCTGGTTTTGAACTTGTGAGTTTAGGCAATCCACCAGCCTTGGCCTCCCAGAGTGCTAGGATTACAGGTGTGAGCCACTGCCCCCGGCCTAGAATTTTGGGTATTAAGTAAGAAGGATTTAAACATACAAAAATTGTGTTTTGACATCTTCATGATATCTGTTTTCTGAAGGAAGAGTAGTAGCTTGAAAAGACTGGGTTTTGGGGATGTGACTTAGTTTAATCTCTGCCTTATTAGAGATCTCATTGAAAAATTGATCTTTTCCTTTTCTTTCTAACTCTGTAATCTTACTATCATATTTTACATTTTTATTTTGAAGATTCAGCTTAATAAAAAAAGGATAGTCCTCCAATAAATTTAGCACTTAGCTATTATATTTTCCAAACATTATTTTGAAAAACTCAAAAGTGTGATGATCCCTACTTTGATTTTTTTGGCCTTTCAAGTTATGCTAGATGTTGTTATCAGACTAATTCTTTTATGTTTTAAAAATTGCCCTATAAAGCCTTCTCGGAGAAGGTCATCCAAATCAGAGATTGATTATGCAAGATCAAATAGTAATAGAGGATTATTAAAAATGTAGCATAGCTTGATTTTTGGAGAATATTTTTGATGATTTTTTTGTGATATCTTAGAAAATAACTCATTTAAGTAAAGAGGAAGAAGAAAAATGTTTGGCAGAGCACAGAAATAATTCCACTTTTATTATTTGGTTAATAGAAGTGGCTTTTCAACACAGTACTACAGTATTTGTTTTCTGTTATTGAGTTGTATAATTAAAAATGACCTTGTACGTTACTCAGTAATTCAAGATCTTTGGTAAGTTGCAAATTGTAATTCTTAAAAAAACAAAACAAAACAAAACAAAACTGAATACTTCCCCAATTTTGTTTTTCCAAGAATTCAGGTATTGAAAAAGCTTTTCTCTTTGATGTTGTCAGCAAAATCTACATTGCAACAGACAGTTCCCCTGTGGATATGCAGTCTTATGAACTTTGCTGTGACATGATTGATGTTGTAATTGACGTGTCTTGTATATATGGGTAAGTTATATACATGTTTCTGTAAGATCTCAGACAGGTGGAAAAACTACTAGCTTGGTTTGTCTAGATTAATTTCTGAAGCCTTTGGCAAGTGCTGTATGAAGTCAGATTGTTTGTCCTCACTGTGGTGCTTCAACTTGGAGCAGGACTTTCCTGTAAGTGGGCTACAGGATCTTACTCCTTGAGAGGATGGCTGGGGAAAGTTGGAAAGAGTGAGTAGCATTAGACTTATTTATCAGTGAAAGTCCTTCCCACCATTATTTAAGGGGTTTTTAGGGTGCCTTCTCAATACTGGGACTTAGCTAGATTGAAAAACTAGACTCATTTATTTAAAAATGGTTTGAATAAAAAAGTAAGTTCCGGTTCCTAGTTTAACTGCAGGCATTGTAGAATAAGAGAGTCTTAATTTTTCAGAGAGCAAAGAAACAAGGTAATTAGAATTTTGGGTATTAAGTAGAAGGACTTTAACATATAAAAATTTGACCCATGCAAGTAAATTTCCAGAATAAATTTCTAAAAAATATGAGCTATTCTGTATATAAATTCATCAAACTCTACATAGGAATTAGTAAGAAGCCAGCAAACAAATGATTTTGTAGAATAAGTGAGGACTAGTAAAAACTGGCAGATTACTAGCATTTCAAAAGCCAGTAACATTCTCTGTACTTTCTGACAATCCTGATTTCTTAGTATATTAACATCAGAACTCCCAAGATGCTTTCAGATGCTTTAATATTTCCTTTGCTTTTTAATACCTGTGTTCCTTATCTGTTCCTTCTCTCTGTTCCACCCAGTCTAAACTTCTCCTTTACCTGTGACTCTGCCCTCATCTTGTTCTTTCTAATTTGTCAGTGTCTTTCTCAGGCCGCCTCTGCATAAGAGAGTGCATTTGTCTAAGCTGTTCTTTACCTGTCTATTCCTGTCTTCCATTTCTGTCTTTCACTTCTGTGGTTACATGTTGTCTTTCATTTTAATAGTTTCGATAATGAAAATGAGATGTTGTTGATTTATTATGTTACTTAGTAAGGTTTCATGTTTCTCATTCCTAATTTTAAGAATGGGAAAGTAGGGCGGTGGTGGGTTCATAACCCAGCCCCGGCCAAACTGCAACAAAAAAAAGATAGCCCGACGTTGTGGCGGGCGCCTGTAGTCCCAGCTGCTCGGGAGGCTGAGGCAGGAGAATCACCTAAGCCCAAGAGCTGGAGGTTGCTGTGAGAACTGTGATGTCATGGCACTCTACCAAGGGTGGTAAAATCAAACTCTGCCTCTACAAAAAAAAAAAAAAAGGAAAAAAAGAATGGGTAAGTATAACATTAGTTTTCTGTTTTCTTTTTTTTGAGACAGAATCTCATTTTGTCGCTCTGGGTAGAGTGCCATGGCAAGCCTCAAACTCTTGGGCTCAAGCAATCCTTTTGCCTCACCTTCCTGAGTAGCTGGGACTACTGGCCCCCACCACAATGCCTGGCTGTTTTTAGAGACATGGTCTTGCTCTTGCTTAGGCTGGTCTGGAACTCATGAGCTCAAACGATCTACCTGCCTTGGCCTCCCAGAGTGTTAGGATTATAGGTGTGAGCCACTGTGCCTGGCCCTAATACTTGTTTTTTCTTAGAAACAAATCAAAATTTTATAAACCAACTTTTTATTTATTTATTTTCAGACAGTTTCTTTGTCATTGAGGCTAGAGTGCCATGGTATTAAGTTTAGCTCACAGTAACCTCAAACTGGGCTCAAGTGATCCTCTTGCCTGAGACTCTTGAGTAGCTGGGACTGTAGGCACCTGCCACAAGGCCTGGTTATTTTCTGTTTTTAGTAGGGATGTGGTCTCTCTCTTGCTCAGGCTGGTCTCAAACTACTAAGCTCAAGCTATCCTCCCATGTTGGCCTCCCAGTACTAGGATTGTAGGTGTGAGCCACCTCACCTGGCCTAGAACCAAAACCAAACTTTATTTTTTTTTTTTTTTGAGACAGAGCCTCAAGCTGTTGCCCTGGATAGAGTTCCATGGCATCACAGCTCACAGCAACCTCCAACTCCTGGGCTTAAGCGATTCTCTTGCCTCAGCCTCCCACGTAGCTGGGACTACAGGCGCCTGCCACAACACCTGGCTATTTTTTGGTTATAGTTGTCACTTGTTTGGCAGGCCTGGGCTGGATTCAAACCTGCCAGCTCTGGTGTATGTGGTTGGTGCCTTAGTCGCTTGAGGTACAGGCACCAAGCCCTAAAACCAAACTTTTAATAAATGAATGAAATGTAGTCAGAAAACTTATTTTCAGCATAAGATACACTATAATATTATACATTATAAAGTATATTATAAATAATGTCTGTTATCTCACTCTCTCACTTATTTTTTATTTTTTTAAATTATAGATTAGTGTGAGGGTACAGAAGATTAGGTTACATACATTTGTTAGGTATGGTCCAAGTTGTAGTTGTGCTCCTACCCTTACTCCTTACCCATTAGGTTACATGCATTTGTTAGGTATAGTCCAAGTTGTAGTTGTACTCCTACCCTTACTCCTTACCCATTAGGTTACATGCATTTGTTAGGTATAATCCAAGTTGTAGTTGTACTCCTACCCTTACTCCTTACCCATTAGGTTACATGCATTTGTTAGGTATAATCCAAGTTGTAGTTGTACTCCTTCTCTTGCCTCAGCCTCCCGAGTACAACTACATATACCCTTACATTGTGGCCATCGGGTGAGAACTTACCAGCCTTCCTCCCCTCTCCATTTTCCCCTTTCCCTCTCTCTTCCTCCTCCCCACTTGAATTCAGTTGTGTTTTCCTTTTGTGTATGTGTGTGTCTACTGGTTTCACATTAGTGTCTCATTCTTGTGATACTTTACTAAGTAGTATGTTCTCCAACTCTATTCAGCTTAATACAAAAGATATAAAGTCTCCATCTTTTTTATGGCTAAATAGTGTTCCATTGTATGTATGTCTGTCTGTCTGTCTGTCTATCTATCTATCTACCATAGTTTATCAATCCATTCATATGCTGATGGGCAGCTGGGTTAATTCTATATATTGGTGGTTGTGAATTGAGCTGCTATAAATACTCGAGTGCAAATGTCCATATAATTTTTTTACTTTTTGGGATAGAGTCACTCTTTCACCTGGGCTAGAGTGCCATGGCATCAGACTGACTCACAGCAACCTCAAACTTCTGGGCTCAGGTAGTCCTCCTGCCTCAGCCTCTCAAGTAGCTTGTACTCCAGGTGCATACCACCATGCTTGGCTAATTTTTCTGTTTTGAGTAGAGACAGGGTCTCAATTTGCTCAAAACTGTTCTTACTTTCCTCAGGCTGGTATCAAACTCTTTTTTTTTTTTTTTTTTTTTTTTTTTGAGACAGAGTCTCACTGTGTTGCCAACCTCAAACTCTTGGGCTTAAGTAATTCTCTTGCCTCAGCCTCCCAAGTAGCTGGGACAACACGTACCCGCCGCAATGCCTGGCTGTTTTTTGGTTGCAGTTATTATTGTTGTTTGGCAGGCCTAGGCTGGTTTTGAACCCGCCAGCGCTAGTGTATGTGGCTGGTGCCCTAGCCGGTGAGCTACAAGCACCGAGCCTGGTTTCAGACTCTTGAGCTCAAGCAATCCTCTGGCCTTGGCCCCCAAGAGTGCTAGGATTACAGACATGAGTCTTCACATCTGGCCATTATCTCACTATTCTTAACACATTTCCAACTGGTCATGATTTACCCAGTAACATGGACAGTTTCTGTGTAAAAATTGCTGGTCAATAATGTGTTAACATAGCAGCTGGTCCCTGATTCATTTCTGTCATTCTCAATTCCCAGTTGTCTCAGATTCAGTCTATTTTATTCTTTCTCCCCTTCTTACCTCTCAGTTGCTTATAATACAAAATCACTTAGCACCTCTAAATACATTGTTGACTGGCAGTTTTACGTGAAGGGTCAGCAGTGTATTAACACAATCTGCACATGTAATTTGTGTGCTTATTATAGTTTCATTTGCTGCTTACTTGACTATTGATTTACATTTTTTGAATGGGGAGTACATTTGACTGTTTTAGTTTAATGATTGAAGTAGCTTTGAACCCTATATGGTTCACTTTGCAAGTGTTAGGATTCTACAGCATATATAATAACACTTTGTCTTTTAAATAAAAAAAAAAAAAAGTGCTGTGTTTCCCAGGCTGGACTCAAATCCCTGGGCTTAAGGATCCCCCTGCCTCAGCCTCCCAAATAGGACTAGAGGTGCTTGCCACTGTGCCCGTCTTAGATTGTACTACTTCTAGTTTTTATATTCTGGATCCTTCTTTTATTTGCAGACTGTGTCAGCACAGATTAGCATGATGGAAGATTAGAAGCCTACTATATTTCATGTGTCCTCAGTAAACAAGGTGGAAGTGTGAATGCATGGATTACTGCTGAGTCAGAGAAAGAGAAAGTGTAGTTGATAGTTAGAATCCATTTTGTCCCATGATATTTGTTAGGAGCTTTTCAGTTTGTAGTTTCAGGACTAACCAGGTTACATTCCTTTTAACTTTATTATACCCTTTATGCCCTACTGGCAGCCATTAGGTTGGTTCTCTACTAAGTATGGTTCTCTTGGTCATGACCTTGCTACCTTGGCATATTTTGATGAAGATTGAGACAAGCATGCTTTCCTATAGTCTTAAAAATTGTTGAAACCGATAAACATAGGAAGCAAATACTGAGCAAGTGGCCAGGTGTTGTAGCTTACACCTATAATCTTAGCACTTTGGGAGGCTGAGGCAGGTGGAGTGCTTAAACTTAGGAGTTTGAGACCAGCCTGAGCAAGAGCAAGGCCCCATCTCTACTAAAAAACTACTGTAACATCATCGTGGGTGTCTATAGTCCCACTTACTTGGGAGGCTGAGGCAAGAGGATCCCTGAGCCCAAGAGTTTGAGGTTGCTGTGAGTTATGATGTCACAGCTGTCTACTGAGGGCAATGGAGTGAGATTCTGTCTTAAAACCAAAAAACAAATTGAGCAGGCTTTTAAAGATCATTGGCATACTTTTATTCTTAATTTTATTAATCACAGCGAAATTAAATCTGTCTAATCTCCAGACTTTGAAAAGAATGCGATTTTCTTTCTCACATTAGTGTGTGATCCAAGATCATATGCTGCTTTCACATTAGAAGGTTTGTTGCTTTCTACAGCTGTTGGCTATAAGTGTTGGCTTAGGGGATCTTTAGGGGATCTGTGTTGGAGCTTGTTGTCAGTGCTTGTTCTCACTTTTCTTTCTTTTTTTTTTTTCTTTTGAGACAGAGTCTCACTATGTCACCCTCCGTAGAGTGCTGTGGCATCACAGCTCACAGCAACCTCAAACTCTTGGGCTTAAGTGATTCTTTTGCCTCTGCCTCCCAAGTAGCTGGGTCTATAGGCGCCTGCCACAGCACCCAGCTATTTTTTTGTTGTTGTTGTTGTTGTTGTAGTTGTCATTCTTGTTTGGTAGGTTGGGGCCGGGTTCAAACCTGCCAGCTTCAGTTGTGCAGCACCCTAACCGCTGAGCTATGGGCGCTGAGCCTGTTCTCACTTTTCATGTGGCACAGAAAAAGATCTAGGTAGGGCATTTAACTATAAGCTGAGAACACATAACACTTACAACTTCCTCTTCAATCAGAAGGAAGTAGTTTTCTTTTATATCTTGAAGCAAACGACACCTACTTCCCCGCAATTCTGCCTTGCCAAGTCAACTTTATATTAGCTAGGAAAGATCCTAGAAACAGCATGGAATTGTGTTAAAAACCCTCCTAAGTTTGAGTCCTGACGTTGCTAGGAGATCCCTTTACTTTTAATGAAGTTTAGTTCTTGTATCTAATTTTAAATGGGCATAGTCCTCTTCTTTATGTGATTTACTTTGGTTTGTTGCAGAGAGTATTTAAAGTGGTTAAATAGCACTGTAGTAATAATTCCTATCCTCAGGGTTGTTACAAGGAGCAGATTAATGTGTGAGACAGGATACTATAAAGTTCAGAATAGTTTAAAATAAGCCCTCAATTCATTTAAGAAAATACATGGAAAATATAGAAAAATGAAAACAGGAGTAAAAAGCCACTAGTAGACAATTACTGTTAACAGTTTTTTTAGTGTTATTTATGTCACCTTTTAAAAAATAAGTTTCTTTGAAGGCATCTTTCAAATCATGTATGAGGAGGTAGACTGTAAGGCTCAGAATAGTTTAAGAAATCAGCCTCATCACTGTTTTATTAAAAACTGTATGGAAAATGTAAAAAAGTGAAAATAGGAAAAAAAAAAATGATTGATTTACTACCAAAGACAACTGCTGTTTTCATTTTAGTCTTATTTCCTTCACCTTTTTTTGATGGCAAATACTTCATTTGAAAAGGCAGTTTGGCAGTTCTGAATTCCTAGCAATAGCTAGACAACCTTTAGACCAGTGGTTCTCAACCCATGGGTCATGGCCCACAGGAACTGTATTAAAGGGTTGTGCATTAGGAAGGTTGAGAACCACTGCTCTAGACTTTTATAAGTAAGCACATCAGAAAAACTCTCAGAGCACATAGCTCTTTGAAAGTTGTTGATTTCAACATGGGGCCTACTGTTGTCTAGCTGGGATTGTTATTGTATAGTAAGAATTTTCCTGCTTTTGTGAGGAAGCAAAAACTTTTTCTGAAAAAATGTGGTTTACCTGGCATATAACATATGCTTTGAAGGAGCTCACTTAGGTGGTAGCAGGTCCCAGAAGGCCCTGTGACCTGAGGGAAGTAAAGAGACAAGGAATTTCAGTTGGGCTTACAAAATATAGTCTGAGGGATAAGTATTCCCATCTGGCAGGATGTTGAAGTGTTGTCATTTTCTCGGGTAAGATACACATGTTTTCACTTTTTTCTCCAAATGTCTGCATAACTATTTTAAAGGATATGTATGGAGTTTTTGTTGTTACTGTTTTTAATAGGAATACCTGAGATTCTGCGTTTAGGAACCTTATATTGAAACAACACTCTGTTCCAATATATTTAAGCCAGTATTATTCTTTCTCAAAAGACATTTAGGAAATGGGGTGGAAAGACTTGTCATTGTGCAAATTAAATGTGACAAAATGCCTAGTTGGGAAACCTGTGATGAATAGTACTTTCTTTTAAAATAGGTTAAAGGAAGATGGAAGTGGAAGTGCTTATGACAAAGAATCTATGGCAATTATCAAGCTGAATAATACAACTGTCCTTTATTTAAAGGAGGTGACTAAATTTTTGGCACTAGTCTGCATTCTTAGGGAAGAAAGCTTTGAACGAAAAGGTAATGGCATTTTGAAAAGCTGTTTTTGTGTTAAGTTTTTTGCCATAATTTCTCAGGTTCTTGAAAATGAGAAAATAATATTACAATGTTTGACAAATGATTATCTTTAAAAAATATCTAGCTCGACCTACTTTTGTCCCTTCTTCTACATAATATAGTCCTATTTCCTATCTTCTTTTGATCTTTTATTTTAAATCATGTTTTTTTTTTTTCTTTTGAGACAGAGTCTCACTTTGTTGCCCTTGATAGAGTGCTGTGGCATCACAGCTCACAGCAACCTCCAACCCCTTGGCTTTAGGCAATTCTCTTGCCTAAGCCTCCCGAGTAGCTGGGAGTACAGGCGCCCACCACAATGCCCGGCTTTTTTTGTTGTTGTTGCAGTTGTCACTGCTGTTTTTTAGCTGGCTGGGGCCAGGTTCAAATCCGCCACCCTCAGTATATGGGGCTGGCGCCCTACTCACTGAGCCACAGGCGTTGCCCTTAAATCATGTTTTTTATTCTAATCTCTTTTGCATCAGATCCTTTCATTACCTGTTTACCTGCCTACAATTTGGCTCTCATCTGAACCAGTCTACTGAAACTATTCCTTGAGAAATTACCAAATTACCTCCTTGCTGTGGTCAGTGGCCTTATTCTGCGGCCTCTTCAGCTTTCTGAAGCAGGTCATTCCCTCCCTCCTTGAAGCTTTGTTCTCTTTTTATACCATAATGCCAAATTTTTGGGGTTATTTTGTGTGTTTGTTTCCCTGACGACCTCTAATTTCTTCTGGCTGTTTTTCTTTTTTTCTTTCCTGAGTGTTGGTCATAGCCAAGTCTTTTTGCTCATTTATTCACTAGGTCAACTTATCAAGTCCCTGGATTCAGTTAATATTCTGTGTGTGTGGCTGGGTGTAGTGGCTTACGCCTATAATCCTAGCACTTTGGGAGGCCATTGTGGGTCGGTTGCTTTAGCTCAGGAGTTCCAAAGACCAGCCTGAGCAAGAGTGAGACCCCCATCTCTAAAAAAAAATAGCTATACATTTTGGCAGGCACCTGCCAGCTACTTATGAGGCCAAGGCAGGAGCCCAAGAGTTTGAGGTTGCTGTGAGCTATGACACCGTGGCATTGTACCCAGGTGACAAAGTGAGACTCTCCCTTAAATTAAAAAAAAAAAAAAATGTTCTGTATGTAGTTGATTGAAAAATTCACATTTCTACCTTTGACTTGGGTTCATGTTCCAGTCCTATGTTTGGACTTTCAGTGAGACATCTTCCCTAAATATCTGATTGTTCTTGGACATCATGCCCATCATGGGTAGAAATTGTTTCCCCTGTTTTGTAACTCTCCTGCTATCCAACTTCTGTCACTAATTATGCCATTTTTCTCCTGTCCAGTTTTAAATATCTTATAGTCAGGTAGTTGGTGTTGTTGCTGAAGGTGCCATGGCAGATTGCTTCACAGAGGGGATTTCGTGTTCTCCTTTTTCTGTTCTTCTGTGTTCTATACATTAAACATTCACCAAATCTTATTGTTTTCTTGGAACTGTTTCTTGGATTTCTTTTCCATTTCCATTGTCATTGACTTCAGTCCATATCCTCATCCCTCCAGGCCTGTGTTTCTATAATAACCTCCTACTTGATAATAGCCATGCATTTGACATGTGTATGGAGGGTTTAGTATGCAGGTGGCCATAAAGTTTGTGTGCAACTATTTAATATGGCCACCATGTATATCATCTTTTATTGCAAAGGAAGATTTGTTTTCAGAAAATTTCTTTTATCATATTATTTAACTACTCAGGGATCTACAGTTAGCTCTCTATTAATTACTGCACTACGTCTCCCTAGTCTTCTCCCTGAGTTTTTAATGGATTATTTTAGATATACATTTTCTGGATAAAACATGTCTGTTTATCATTGAGCTTAAGAACTAAAACATGACAAATATAGTTGAAGTCTTCTGTATATTTCTCTTAGTTGAAATCCTTTCCTTTGCACTATGTATCTTATTTTTCCTGTGGGCGGTTTATTCTTTTACTTCATACCTATCCCTAAACAACATAGGATATTGTATATCTTTGTATTAATAATATCAGAATATTAGCAGTCTTCTGCAGCCTACTTGTTTCTCTTAATTCAAGGTTGTTTTTGAGATTCATCCAGGTTGATTTGTGGCTCTAGTTCATTCATTTTTATTGTCACATAGTATTCTATGGGCTGAATATACCACAATTTATTTTCTTATTGCTGGAAATTTAAATTATTTAAAAAATTACAAATAGTACTGTAATAGATGCTCATGAAGAAATTTGCCTTTGCAGATGTGGAGAATTTTCCTAGGGTAAGCGTTTAGGAGTGGAATTTATAGAATATATACATCTTTGATTCTATTAGACATTACCAAACTGCTCTCTGAATGTCTTTACCACTTTCTACCCTACAGTATTGTATGGACTTTGTATCCTTGATAATACTTGATATTGTCAGTCTGTTTCATTATTCTCAATATTGTTAGTGGTAAATGTGAAAGGTGTCTCATTTAGTTATCATTTTTATTTAATTACTGGTTAGGGCAAATGTCCTTTTTTTTTTTTTTTTTTTTTAAGAGACAGAGTCTCACTTCATCACCCTCGGTAGAGTGCCATGGCATCACACAGCTCACAGCAACCTCCAGCTCCTGGGCTTAGGCGATTCTCTTGCCTGAGCCTTCTGAGTAACTGGGACTACAGGTGCCTGCCACACGCCAGGCTACTTTTTGGTGTTATTGTTGCAGTTTGGCTAGGGGCGGGTTTGAACCTGCCACCCTCAGTATATGGGGCCCGTGCTCTACCCACTGAGCCACAGGCACCGCCCGGGCAAGTGTCTTTTTATGGCAAACATCATTTCATGGCTGTTCAGTTTTCTTCTTTAGCAGTTTACTTCTTTAGCAAGTTTTAAAAGTTCTTTATTTTTCTCTATTTTAATTTAAAATATTTTTGAACTTGTGGTTACAGAAAACTTCTGTAGACCAGTACAGAAAGTAGACCAGTACAGTGAATCACCATGTACTCATCCTTGCTTTAACTTTCATCCACTTAATATTTAGTTTTGTTTCCTGGATAGCCTTTTCTCAAATTAGGTTATTTTTTTTACTAGTTTTTGGTAGAAATTGTCAAACATATAAAAAAGTAGAGGAAATACTGCAACAAACCTCTTTTTATATATCATCCAGATTCAACTATTACAAAAATTACATAATAGTCTTATTTTATATTTATACCATTTTTCTTACTGGATTATTTTGAAGCGATCCCTGACATTAAATCATTTTGCCTATAAAGATTTCAGTAAGAGCTCTAAAATGTAGTGTTCTTTTTTGAACATAATAATATTAGCATTAAGAAACACAAAAAATCAATAGTGATTTAATGACACCAAATATCTGGTCAGTATTCAAATTTTCTTGATTATCAGTTTTATAATTTTCACAAAAATCAGTTTCAAAGTAGTTGAATTGATCAAAACTTGTCTTTCATAGTTTTTTTTTTTTTTTTTTTTTTTTTTTTTCCTGAGTCTGAAGCACCCCCTTAATTTGGCTCTAACCTATGCAGACTTGATTCCCAGTACTTCACAGCTCAAGTTCCCTGATACCTATCTCTCTGGTTAGTCCATTTCTTTTCTGTTCTCCACCTGTGCTGTATTCTCACTGCTACCGCTCCACAGTTTTCTTGTGATTTTGCTCCCCTTTTCTGCCTAATAAAATCTGGCCTGTATCTCCAAAGTTCTTTATTATACCTGAAGCTTTCATTGACTGCCCTGTACTTGACTTTCTCTTCTTTGGACTTCTTTCATATTTGTAGTCAATTTGACATCAGATTGTTTTGATTTGTTTCTTGTGTCTTGGCTTTATGCCCCAGCTAGCATATCCTTGAAGACATGGACCAGATCTACTGCTTCCTTTGACACATTGTACGCTCTGTCATGCTGTTCAATAAGTATTTAATGACTTTCATCAAATCAAACATAAACTATTGAAAGATCTTGCTGTGTTCAAACAGGCCACACAGTGTATTTTCATATTTTACTTTTCTTGCATGTGAATTAAATGATTTGAAACTTGGATACCAGGGATGTTAATTTGATCAAAGTGATAAATTGTACATTTGTCATGGAGCAGCAGAATGTTGTGATGGTGGATATATATGATGACTTACGTTCTTATGGTTGAAGAGATTGCTATGTAGTTTAGAGGTGTAAGAGTTTCAAGCAGTGTTTATCAGTCACGATTAGGTTTGATTAATCCAGACTATTTGGTAACCCCAAATAATAGTACCTTAAACAAGATGGAAGTTTATGACCCTCTCAAATTAAATCTATAAATTTACAGACAGCTAAGGCACCTTGCACTTGAGCACACGAGTGCTTCTCTTCCTTTTCTGCCATTCTTAGCACTGGCTTCTATTCTCAAGATTACCTCATGGTACAGATTGGCTCTGGAAGCTCCAGCCGTCTTATCTATATTCTAGACCAGGGGTCCTCAAACTGCAGCCCGCAGGCCACATGTGGCGGTGTGATTGTATTTGTTCCCGTTTCGTATTTTTACTTCAAAATAAGGTATGTGCAGTGTGCATAGGAATTTGTTCATAGTTTTTTTTTTTTAAACTATAGTTCGGCCCTCCATCGGTATGAGGGACAGTGAACTGGCCCCCTCTTTAAGAAGTCCTTTGAGGACCCCTGTTCTAGACATTAAGAAGGAACAGCAGGAAGAAAGAATATATCCTTTTCCTCTTAAGGAAAGTTCGCAGAAGTCTCACACCTTCCCACTTCTTTCATTGACCATAGTTGGTCATATCTAACTGCAAGGAAGACTAGGAAATGTAATGTTTTCCCAATGTGCTCAACCAAAATTGGGGTTCTGATTCTAAGCAAGAAGGGGAAAAGTGGTTGTTTGTTTGTTTGTTTGTTTGTTTTGAGACAGAGTTTCACTTTGTCGCCCTCGGTAGAGTGCTATGGCGTAACAGCTCATAGCAACCTCCAGCTTTAGGGCTAGGGCGATTCTCTTGCCTTCGCCTCCTGAGTTGCTGGGACTACAGGCAACCACCACAATGCCCAGCTATTTTTGTTGCAGTTGCCACTGCTATTTTAGCTGGCTGGGGCAAGGTTTGAGCCTGTCACCCTTTGTAAATGGGGCCGGCACCCTACCCACTGAGCCATAGGCACCACCTGAAAAGTGGTTATTTGGTAGGCAACTAGCTGTCCTATCACAAAATAGAAGCATTTCTTCAACTAAAATCTTATGTGGAAGCCCAGTTCAGTGAACAGATGAAAGCTTCCCTGCCTGAAGGGGGCAAGGGGTGCTGGCTGCCTGAAGCTCTGCCTGTTGGGGCTCTCTGCTACTTACCAGAGCAATTTGTCAAACTGCTACTCTACCATTTCCTTCAGTTCTTCCTTGGCTCTACCCCAAAGACTGGTAAAAGGAAAGCTTCGTATTTGAAAAGGTATTTTACCTTGACTTTAGATTATATTGTAAACTTTTTTAGTAAATTCACCTAATTACTGACATTGCCCATCATGTCCTCTCTCAGACCCTAAACTATTCACCACTGTTAACAATTTGAGTATGATTTATCATGTTTCCAATGTAGAGAATTCCTGAGTTTGGGTGTATGTTTGTTAGTACACAGTAATTTTTTTTATCACCAAATATTTTCTAGTAGATAATTTCACAGTTGACATTGAAGAGGTGTGGTTTTCTTTTTCTCTCTTGCAGGTTTAATAGACTACAATTTCCACTGTTTCCGAAAAGCTATTCATGAGGTGTTTGAAGTGGGTGTGACTTCTCACAGGAGCTGTGGTCATCAGACCAGTGCCCCCGGCCTGAAAGCACTGACACACAATGGCACACCTCGAAATGCCATCTAGTCTGAATCCCAGCGCTGGGGCTCTGTGCCAGCTTACTCTTCACTCCAGGGTCAGATGCCTTGTGCTACAGGACATGGGAGCTGCTGCTTGTGGGAATCTGGTGCCTGTTCCACTAGAGACAAGGGGTAGAGTTTCTCATTTGGATGAAAACCCCTTCAGCCAGTGGTCTACAACCGAAGCTACTATTTCTTTTTTGAAAAATGGCAAAAAAAAAATTCTAGGGACAGCAGAACTCATGTTTGTCTTTTTCCTCTTTTGGGTCCTATGTTAAGTGGTTGGGATATTTTGGACCTGGAGATAACATCTATTACCCATCCTTACCAGGGAATGTTGCTGTCAATTCCAGCTGAAAATCATAGAAAAAACTGAATTTTTATATGCTTCACTTAGGCTTTTTTTTTTTTTTTTTTTTTTTTTTTGAGTATTCTTTAAAGATCTTGCCTTGCTTAAGTTCTAACACTGCCTCTCAGATTTCAGTTTTGGACCTTGCACATCTGAGACTTTTGAAATGCATTTGCTCGCTAACTCAGAAGGCACAAAAGACATTCCTGCATTTGTTATTGAAGGAATGAGAGAAAGTTTTATCCCTGCATCAGGCGGAAAGCAAGGCTCAACAGTGGCTGCATTAGTTCACTTGGAAGTGTTGAGGAAAAGACTTTGAAACAGAAGAAATTTTTCACACCTGTTAATTTGAGTACCAGATGTCTGGGTTCTTCAGCATTAGATAAAATGGTGATGTTCAAAGGGAATTTAAAAAAAATTGTTTTTCCCACAGCCACCTTCTAGGGGAGGAACTCAATATGTCACTGAAATGTTTAGCTTACTTTTCTTTAATCTTTTTTTTAATGCCTAAATCCATGTATCTGAAAAAAGAAGCACGATAAATGGGAGCCGTATCAACAGGGTGCCACAGCAACCTCCCTGCATCCTTCCTCTCCACCATAACATCAATTAACAAGTTCCCCAGCCCTAGATAATTATTAGAATCCTCTCCCCATTTTTTTTTTTTTTTTTTGAGACAGGGTCTCAGTACGTTGCCCTCAATAGAGAGCCGTGGTGTCACAGCTCACAGCAAACTCAAACTCTTGGGCTTAAGCGATTCTCTTGCCTCAGCCTCCCAAGTAGCTGGGGATTACAGGCGCCTGCCACAATGCCTGGTTAATTTTTGGTTGCAGTTGTCGTTGTTCAGCAGGCCTGGGCCAGGTTTGAACCTGCCACCTTCAGTGTATGTGGCCAGCGCCCTACTCACTGAGCCATGGGTGCTGAGCTGTCTCCCCATTTTTTAAAAGGTCATTGTAGCTTCACCCCTCTTCCCCATTTGCCTGCTCCACCTTCCGGTATGACACAAGGAGTGGCCCTACCCCCCAATAACAAAATACTATTACGCTCACGCCTTCTCGGGTGCGGCCTCTGCATCCTCCTTCGTCAGCCTCCTTCAGTCCATCTTTGTCCAGGGTCGGCTTTTAGGCTCATCTGGGCCTGCAGCTGCTGTTCCTGATGTCTGGTGGCTTTTTGGAGGGCCTGGATCTGCAACTCCTGGCAGGCCTTCTCTGCTTACTTTGCACCCTGAGCTTTCTCTTGCTGCAGCTGCTCCATGGCCAACTCCTTCTCTGACATCAGCTGCTGAGAACTTTTGGAGCAAGATCACTGGTCTCGCTTCTGCTACAGAATCTTCGCCTCTTCGTTCTTCAGCTCCACTTACAGGAAGACTATGGATATGAGGGCACGTGGTGGCCTGCTTCCAGATTTCTGAGCCCATAAATGGGAGTGGGGCTTGGGGTTTGGGCGGTTGTCTGTGTTCTTGGTTCTGGATGTGCTCTTGACTGAAGACTGACCAGTCCCACCAAAGCAAGGCAAGCATGGAACAAAGTGGAGGAAGCGAAAGATAGGTTTACAGAGAGAACAAGAGCAAGGTAATAGGTTTACAGAGCAAGATAATGTTAGCCATAGACAACAGACATGCCTCCTTTGTCGTGAGGAAGTAAGAGGCCACTTTTCTTTAACCTTGATATCAGTCTTTACGTACCTTCTTTTCTAAGCTATTGGGATTCTTTAATGCTGTTTGTTGATCATGTATGACCCTAGCAGTGGTGGATTGTCTACTGAGTGTTAGAAAGAGCGCCGGTGCCACAACTTGTGTGTAGTTTTACATCTTTGTCTCCAGTATTCTGACTCCAACTGTCAGCTGTGGTACTTTGTTTAGTTAGGATATTAATTCATAATTACTGCTTTTTGTGGATGGTTGATACCCTTTCCATTGGTTTAACTTACACGTTATTTTTATTCCAAATGCCCAATAGTCATACATTCCAAAGCCACTGGACCATTTGAGTACATAAGTGCCACTGTTAAACGCAATATGTATATTCAGGTCTGTAAACCTAACAGTGTGACTTGGAGTGCTTCCTGCAGGTGATTCTGACTGTTGAGTATTTACATGGACCATGGTGATGTCCAAAAGAAAAATGCTTTTATATTTATAGATTATTTCATTGAACCATATATAAAATGGGTATCAATAAATGTATTTACTCCAAAATCTTTTTTACTTGCTTAAGTTGTGAGAGGGTGGGGTGATGGGACACTGGGTTGTCCTAGCTTACCATTTTCTTTTGCTTTCTCATGTGATTAACATTTCCTTATGTGTCGGGGCTTTATGTTCTATCCTGATGTGAGAATTTCATGGTTTTGTGTCTAGGACTCTTCCCTTTGGCTATTTTTGCATTAGGGTAGGAGGTCTAGGTCCAGGTGAAAATGATTTTGGTTGGGTGTTTCACATCACCAAGTCTCACTCATGGTGGGGGGATAATAAGAATGAATTAGCACATACTTAAAAAATTATATCAATTCCAAGTTCTTTGGTTTTTCCAATTCCTGAGATATACATTATTGACCATTAAATATCTGTTAAATCATTGTTTATCTGTATAAATGCTTAGGTAGGATAAATACAGTTTATCAGTGGGAGGATGATATAGGTATATAGAGGCTGAAAGTTTTTTTCCTTTTTTCTTTTTTAGACAAGGTCTCTGTTTCCCAGACCAAGTGCTGTGGCATGATCTTAGCTCCTTATAACCTCAGACTCCTTGGTTAAAGTGATCTTCCCACCCCAGTCTCCCTAGTCCAACTACTTTTTAATTTTTGTAGCCATGGGGGCCTTGCTATGTTATCCAGGCTGGTCTTGAACTCCTGGTCTCAAGTGATCCTCTTGCCTTGGCCTCCCAAAGCACTGGGGTTACAGATGTGAGTCCCTGTACCTGGCTAACAGATCTTTAATTTTGTAGTTAGACTACTTTGGAAGTTCAGTTTTAAAACTCTGAAATGGAAATCATAGGAACAGTTTGAAAAAACTGTTATAATCTTACTGCCATTTTCAAATTATGGAAACTAAAGTCCAGAGGTAACAAAGCCTTGTTGAAGCTTGTAGGTGGTGGCTGTATATTAAGTAACTTAAACTCCTAACCAGATACTGATGAGAGTGGCAGGGATTCATTAATGATGCCATAGGTGTGAACTCGCACAGTTCAGGTGTACTGAGCATGGTTAGCCTCATTATAGATGTACTTACACCAGTGTTTTTCAACTTTTTTTTTTTTTTTTTAAATCTCACAGCACACTTGAACCTATAGTTAAGTCCATGGTACACTTAAATTATATTGGTCAAAACAGTTTAAAAAAAAAAAAAAAAAAAAGAACATACCTAACTATGCCTTGAACTTCTTTGGAAAATAATTTAATTAATTAATCTTTAAAAAATTTTGAGGCACACCTAAGATCCACTCATGGCACACCAGTTGAAAATCACTGACTTAAGAGGCTGCCTACCTTTACCTTCAGCAGATTCAAGCTCCCTTTGGTTCAATGGAGATGATGTTTCAAGATGTATATGGTATATAGGTGCCCAATAAATGTTATTTTTTTCTACTCACTGAAAATGTATAAATTCAGGGAGGGATAAAGGAGAAAAATTCAAAAAGTGGTAAAATAGAAATTAAGTATGGAAAGGAGACAATTCAGGAAAAAGAAAGTGGAAGAATGCTATAAAACTGTTAGGGGGTTTCTAGCACTCTGGGAGGCCAAGGTGGGTGGATTGCTGGAGCTCAGGACTTCAAGACCAGCCTGACCACCCTATCTTGACTAAAAATAGAAAAATTAGCTGGCTGTTGTGGCAGCGCCTGTAGTCCCAGCTACTTGGGAGGCTGAGGCAAGAGAATTGTTTTAGCCTGAGTTTGAATTTGGTGTGAGCTATGATGCAATGGCACTCTACCAAGGGCGACATAGTGATATGGTCTCAAAAATCAAAAAGAGGGGGGAGTTGCCTGAAATGTTTTGCATCTGAATGGATGTAGCAGTGTATTTCAAAGTATTTTAGCTATTTCACATATCACTACCTCTTTCGTTCACACATACGTACATACACAATATTCCTTTATAGAATGCTGGAGGTATTGGTGTTTGTGTTACTTTACTTTCTAGATTTTGAGTTTGTATTTGTAAAGAGAAATGTAAAAGATAAAATTATGATAGTTACAAGCTTTGTTGGGGAAAGCACTGGGTGTGATCTGTGGAGTTCGGTAAGGCTGTTTGTCCTGTTTTGTTTTGCAAGTGCTAAAAGCTCTTTTCAGTTATTCAAAAGAGATTATTAGTGGGTATTGTTACTGTTTCCCATCTTAGCTATTAAAGTAACTTTACTCTCCTTTACCCACTTCCCATGGGTCCAAATGATCATAGTCTGTAAAGGGAGTATGGGCAGCAGTTGGGCATAGTTGAGTGTATTTCTGTTAACAGTAGCTTCCCTGCACTGTTTCACCAGTTTGGAGACAGTGGACACAAATAACAATCCAAGGAAGCTGTGAAGAAATAGCAAATACTAATGATTTTAGGTAGTTTGTAAGTATTACCTCATGTAATCTTCACAACACCTTGGGAGGTGGGTACTATATCCCTGTTGCAGATGGGGAAACTGAGGCACAGAGAAGCTCAATTGTAAGTGGTAGAGTTAGAGTTGGAACCCATGCTCATTAACGAACCCAAGCTCAGTTTGATTCCAGAGCCTGCATCCTTAAACCACCACTTAACCTTTTTTTCTTATTAGGGAAGGAGGGTTCTCATGTGTTTGCAGAAAAAGGGTTCTATAGTCAAATTTTGGAAACATGCATTCTGTAGTCTCTTTTTGGAGATTTACTGTGTATAGTAAATAAAAGCCCTGACAATGACCTGCAATAAAGAAGCCTGTTTGCCTGGTTTTTATCACTCATGTTTCTGAGTTTATTTGACTTTAAGGTATGCATATTCAGGCTCTGCGCCCATAGCACAGTGGTTACGGTGCCAGCCACAAACACTCGGGCTGGCAAGTTGCCGCCTGGGCTAGCTGTGAACAACAGTGACAGCTGCAGCAAAAAAATAGCCAGGCATTGTGGCGGGTACCTGTAGTCGCAGCTACTCAGGAGGCTGAGGCTAGAGAATTGGCTTGAGCCCAGGAGTTTGATGTCACTGTGAGCTGTAACGTCACAGCACTCTCCTGGAGGTGAGACCTTTGTCTCAAAAAAAAAAAAAAAGATACATGTATTCAAGCAGTGTATAATAAATACTTTATTCCAGCCCCATATGCCGTAGGTGGTGGGTTCAAACCCAGCCCTGGCCAAAAACTGCAAAAAAAAAAAAAAAAAGAAAAAAAAGCTTGCTTATGGACACATTCCTTGAAATCAATAAAATATGGAAATATTAAAAAATAAATACTTTATCGAAACATTTTAGGTGAGATTGGAAGTATGATTTTTATATTATTTTCATGTAACCGTCACCAAACTGGTTTCTTGGTTGGCTAGTTCAGCATCTGTCTTTTTAGGTAGTAATGGGGAGGCATATTTGGCTACGCTAGCATTTCCTCAATATCCCATTATTAGGAAAAGTCTTTTTTTCATTTAAACTGCCTCTTAACCAGGCCCTACATAGTTGGTCTAGCTTTTCGTCTTGTTTAGTGATAGCGTCCAAGTCCTTAGTGTTTGGCCTCTAGGTGGCGGTATTGCATCATTTAAACACAGCTTCCCCCTTTCTGGTATTTGCTCTGTTTTGAAAGTTTCTATTGCCTATACCCTCAAGTACACTCCTAATGACACAGAGATCCAAAGAATTCCTGAAGTCATTTCCCCAATTGAGGACTGATTTGAGATGTTTTATTGGAAGTGGAGCAGTCTGTGATTTTCGCTTTTTAGCAAGGGGTTGGACAGAACAAAGGTCCTATCGTTTGCTTTATGGATTATGAATTAGAAAGGGGTCTTAAGAAGGCAGCTCTATCCACGTTCCCATTGCAGGCAGAACTTCTTGCTCCCTGAGCCATCTGTTGTAGATGTGTGTGTTCTTAAAGACTCCCATGGAAGGAAATGCCACATATTTGAATTAAAATATCCGCTTTCATCACTTTTCTTTGCCTCGAATGATGTTTATTGAAATTACTTCACACTTGGGCTTGAGAGAGAAAATACTGCAAAGGAAAAGACTGCAGCACATTACTCTTCCGTGGGCACTTGTTTCTCTTTCTTTAGAGCTATAGCATCTCTGCACAATTCCCAGCTGTGACTTTGTTTGGCAAAGACAAATTTTAATGTAAAAAGAACTAGATACATCAATGCACTTTCAGATCAGTTTAAAATATAATTGAAAAAAATTGCAAAGGACAGTTATAATGAGGGACTGAATGGCAGGAAATTAGTCCTTCCCTCCACTGCAAACTACCTATGTATTGCCCATAAAGTGCTGAAACTTCCATTTTAAGACTCTTGCACTTTCAAAAGTATCTTTTGAGCTGAAGTGATTAAATATCAGAAGGCATGTGGGAGACAATTAATTTGGTTTATTACTCTGCAGAACAGATAGACGCTTGGACTATACAAATGGCATATTAATCTATAAATGTTCTTTTTGCTTAAAGAAGTGCTGGTGCACACATTTTAGTAAATTGTGACCATTACCTTCCTTTTTTCAATGTTCTGTCTCCATTCATATTGACATGCAAACTTTGTGTTCCAGGTAATGAATTTGCTGAAAAGGGAATGTTATTTGTTTGAACAGACTGGCTCTATCTTGTCCCTGAAAAGCAGTGCTGATATTCTTTGTGTTGGGGCTTTGTCCCAGAAAAGGCATTGGTGGAAGGAAGCCTATGGCACTATGAACGGTTTCTCTAATACCTGCCTGGACTTTGGAAATGGGGCTGTTTGCCATTTCCATGCTTGGACGATGCTTTTCTGCTTTTTTCTTCCTGGCTTAGATGTCCAAAACTGGAGCTCTTTGGGCTCTGTTTACTCATTACATGATGTCTGTATCAGTCTGTTGATGGAAATAGGGTACTTGAGAGAGGCAGGCTGTTTGGCAAAAAGAAACTCATTTAGGAGTCAGGGGCCACAGGATCTCAGTGGAAATGTTTTCTGGACTACTAGAGTGGTGAGGCTAGATGGAGACTGAGTTAGCACACTGAGTGGGAGTAGGGGGAGCTCAGAATTGGGCCTGGGAAGGCCATGGTTGATGAATGGAAGGATAGCTGGGACAGCAGTTAGAATGATCCTTGTAGCGAGAAGGTATCTAGGTAGAGAGGAAGGAATGCTCATCACTGAAATGTGGCAAGAAACCTGAAGGATGAGAACAAATAAGAGGCCTGATTTTGCTTAGAAATATTGGTGACCTTGAAAGACCTTCAGAATGGAGAGCTGAGCCACTTTATACCTCTGTAGGTCTTTGCCTCTCTTTATGTATTATTAAATTCTTAAGTTATTTATTCTTGATCTCTTTCTGATTTGATATAATAATTAGAAAAGCGCTTATTTAATGGGTATTTTTTTTATTTATTTTTTATTATGATAAAAATATGCACCATAGATGTGGCCCAACCCATTACCCTCCCTCCACCCAAACCTCCCCCCTCCCTTCCCCTTCCTTGGTCCTTTCCTCATAGTCTTGTGGTATAGTTGGGTTATAGCCTTCATGTGAAAGCTATAGTCTAGCTTCATAGTAGGGCTGAGTACATTGGATACTTTTTCTTCCATTCCTGGGATACTTTGCTAAGGGGAATATGTTCCAGCTCCATCCATGTAGACATGAAAGAGGTAAAGTCTCCATCTTTCTTTCAGGCTGCATAGTATTCCATGGTATACATGTACCACAATTTGCTAGTCCATTCGTGGGTCGATGGACACTTGGGCTTCTTCCATGACTTAGCAATTATGAATTGGCCTGCAATAAACAGTCTGGTACAGATGTCTTTGTTATACTGTGACTTTTGGTCTTCCGGGTATAAACCTAGAAGAGGAATTTAAGTAACATTCTTATGTAAGGAAGAGGGGTTTTTTGTTTTTGTTTTTTTGAGACAGAGTCTCAAGCTGTCACCTGGGTAGAGTGCTGTGGCATCATAGCTCACAGCAAACTCCAACTCTTGGGTTCAAGAGATCCTCTTGCCTCAGTTTTTCTATTTTTAGTAGAGATGAGGTCTCACTTTTTGTTCAGGCTGGTCTCAAGCACGTGAGCTCAAGCATTCCACCCCCGTGGCCTCCCACAGTGCCAGGATTACAGACATGAGCCACTGCGCCAATACCTGGTTGATTGGTTTGTTTCTGAGCTGAGACTCCTGCCTCAACCTCCTGAGGAACTGGAACTACAGGTGTTCATCACCACACCTGGCTAATTTTTTATTTCTTATTTTTTTGTGGAGACGGGACGTCACTACATTGCCCAAATTGGTCTTGAGCTCCTGGCCTCAAGCAGTCCTTCCACCTCAGCCTCCCAAAGTGCTGGGCTTAAAGACATGAACCAGCATGACTGGCCTGGGAGACGCTTTTTATTTCTACCTCCACCCACTTGTTTGTTTTTGGCTTTGACTCCTTTTTGTTTAATAATTACTGGGTGGCACCTGTGGCTCAAAGGAGTAGGGTGCCGGTTCTATATGCCAGAGGTGGCAGTTTCAAACCCAGCTCTGGCCAAAAACTGCAAAAAAAAATTACTGTCACTTTTTTATGCTTAAATTATCCTATATGAGGCCAAGGAGACTCTTTTAGTTTGCAGCATTTTTTAACATATCCCAATCTGTTTCTGAGCACCTCTTTATTTTCTTGCACAAAGAGATGTTCTAGGTAGCCTTGTACATTCCCTAACCCAGTCTCAGAACCAGTCATTTCTCCAGTCTTGTCTTTGTCTAGGAGGTGATTGAAAGATTTGAAGCCAAAAATATCAGAGTTTGAGCCAAGCACAGTGACCTCCCTGAGTGCTAAGATTACAGGCGTGAGCCACCCCACCCACCCGCCTCAGGCTTTTAAGTTTTCAGGAAAGTTTCTTTATAGGTAATCTATACTTTCTATTATTAAGCTTAAATGTTTTACTATTTTGTTATTTTAATCTTTTGTTATTTCATTATAGTGCATTCCTCAATTGCACTAGTATTGTCATAACAGCACTGTAATGTGGAAGTTAATGAGAGTAGCTGAGCCAGACTGCCAAAGTTCAAAGCTAGTTCTGCTACTAGCTAGTTGGGTAAGTTTAAGCAAGTTACTCAGTCTATCTGTGCCTCAGTTACCTAATGTGCAAAATATAGATGTTAATTTGATGTGAAAATTTAATGAGTTCGTTTATGTAAAACATTTAAGAATCTAAGCATTCAACAAATATTAGCTAGTCTCAGTTTTTTGTTTTTTAGTTTTGGGGGTTTTTTTTTCAGACAGAGTCTTACTCTGTCTCCCTGGATAGAATGCCATGGCATCATCTTAGCTCACAGCAACCTCAAACTCTTGGGATCGAGCAATCGTCTTGCCTCAACCTTCGAATAGCTGGGACTACAGGCACCTCCCATAACGCCTAGCTAGTTTTTCTATTTTCTCTCGCTCTTGCTCAGGCTGGTCTCAAACTCCTGAGCTCAAATGGCCCATCCGCCTTGGCCTCCCAGCCCCCAGCCTTGCTAGTCTTATATACAGGCATATTAAGAAATGTGTTAATTATCTATTGCTATATAGCAAATCTTTCCCAAATTTAGAAGCTTAAAAAAATAAACATTTATCTCACAGGTTCTGTAGTCCTGGAATTTGGGAGCAGCTCAGCTGGAGAGTCAAGATGTCACTTGGAGATGCAATTGCAGTCATCTGAAGGGTTGACTGAGGCTGGAACATCTGTTTCCAAAGTGGTTCACTTGCATGGCTGTTAGCAAGAGGCCTTGGGTCCTTGTGGCTGTTACAGAGGCCTCACTTCCTCACTGCCTGGATCTTTTCATAGGACTACTTGAGTGTCTGGCTTCCCCCCAGAGTGAATGATCCAAGCGATGAGGAAGAAACTGCTATGCCTTCTATGACCTACCCTCAGAAGTCACAATTCATCATTTCCGCCACATTCTACTCATCAGAAACAAGTAACAGCACATGCTCCAAGGAGGCAATTAAGCTCCACTTCTTGATGGGAGGATTGTCAAACAGTGTTGGACATATTTTAAAATCACCACAAGGAGTCATTCTTTCTTTTCTTTAAATGCCTCTGACTTTGAGTGAGAAGCCTTGGAGAATTCTTATTCTGGTGTTTGTTTAAAAAGTAAAAATGAGAGGGCAATTTTATGTTCAACATTCAGAAGAATAAAAAGGGAATGGAGACTAGGTTAACTAGAGAAAACATCAATAGTAACAAGCTTGCTATAAGTAAAATGCATAAATGGACACTTACATAAGCCAGCTCAAAAATGATGGTGAAGATTTGCCCAGGACTGTATTAAGATCAATTTAGAGTTTAGACTATTCACTAATACACTAGCATATAACTAAACTAAATTAGATGGTCTGGCCATAATCTATGCTGAGTTTTCCCACACTAGGCTCCATTTCTTCCAAGCATTTAGACATGGATATAGCCATGATAGAATTTCCCAAACACTTGAGCTCTGTGAGTATAAGAATTTGGCTTTCCATTTTTTATAAATAATGAAAAAATACAACATAAAATCTAATATAATAATAAACTTAGTATTATTTTGTTCACAGTTAAACATGCATTCTTTATAATCTCATGAAGATTTTTCTTCCTTTTTTTTTTTTTTTTTAAGACAAAGTCTTATTTTGTCACCCTCAGTAGAGTGCTGTGGCATCACAACTCATTGCAACCTCAAACTTTTGGGCTTAAAACGATTCTCTTGCCTCAGCCTCCCGAGTAGCTGGGACTATAGGTGCCCATCACAATGCCCAACTATTTTTTGGTTACAGTTGTCATTGTCGTTTAGCAGGCACAGGCCAGGCTCATATCTGCCAGCCTCGGTGTATATGGCCAGCACCCTACTCACTGAGCTACAGGCACCAAACCTAGAGCACTTTTAAAGAGAGTTGGAAGTGGCTCCTTCTCATGAAGGAGAAGAGGTGAGAGACATGAAGAATTTTTCATTGTCATTTCTTTGTAATTCATAATATCATAATCCGTTCTTTGTATTTCATAATCAGTTCTTCAAAATGTCTATTTATAATTTTCTGGTAAGCATAGAGATAAAATATACTTTTTTTTTTTTTAATACAGAGTCTCACTCTGTTGCCCAGGGTAGAGTGCCATAGCATCATCCTAACTCACAGCAACCTCAAACTCCTGGATTTAAGCCTCAGCCTCCTAAAGGGCTCGGACTACGGGAGTGTGCCACCACACCCAGCTAATTTATTCTATTTTTAGTAGAGATGGGATCTCACTCTTACTCTGGCTGGTTTCAGACTCTTTAGCTCAAGCAATCCTCCCACCTTGGCCTCCCAGAGTGCTAGGATTATAGGTGTGAGCCACCGCACGCAGCTGAGATAAAACATACTTTAGCTTTTTCTTTTTTTATGTATATACTTTAGCATTAAAAAAAAAACTTTTTAAGGCTGGGCATGGTCACTCACGCCTGTAATCCTAGCACTGAGAGGCCAAAGTGGGTAGATTGTTTGAACTCACAGGTTTGAGACCAGCCTGAGCAAGAGCGAGACCCCCATCTCTACTAAAAAATAGAAAAGCTGAGGTAAGAGGATTGCTTGAGCCCAAGGGTTGGAGGTTGCTGTGAGCTATGACGCCATGGCACTCTACCCAGAGTGACAGCTTGAAACGCTGTCTCAAAAAAAATAAAAACAATCTTATAATCCTTATTTATATAGTGTTTAATTGTAATTCAAACTTTTATTTTTTGTTAAGATGGGGTCTTGCTGTTTTGCCCAGGCTAGTCTCAAACTTCTGGCTTCAAGCAATCCTCCCCCACTTTAGTCTCCCAAAATGCTAGAATTACCAGTGTGAGCCACCCTCCCTAGTCCAAACTTTTTTATTGTTACCTAATACACATAAGAACGTGCATAAATCATAAGTGTACAATTAAGTGAAGACATCTGTGTTTAAGAAAATAGAGTATTACCAGTATCCCCAAAAGTCCTCCTCCTTTCTTTTTGGTCACTTCCCCTACCAAGACAACCTCTATTCTGACTTCTAACACAAGAGATTCATGCTGCCTGTTTTTTGATTTTATAGAAATGGAATCATACCCTAATACTCTTTTGTATCTGGCTTCCTTTGCTAAACATTGTGTTTGTGTCTCGTCCATATGTTGCATGTGGCAAATATTTTCATTGTTTTATAGCATCCCATTATTTAAATCTGCCACATTTTTTGAAAATCAATTGATGCCATTTATTAAACTTTTGCATCTTAGTCCCCCAAACACTTTTCTGTTCTCAGCTTTGTGATGGAGGAATTATGATCACATCTGTTAAGGGGGAAATGTGACCACATTTCTTCTTTGCCAATGGGCTCCCCATTACTTCTTCCAGTTGGAGGCAACAGAGCAAGACGGAGGCCTGGAGAATGGGAAAGGACATTCTCCTTCCTGTTTGCTTGCCATTCTTGTCACCATCCTCTCAGCCCACGCCCTTTCCCTGGGGGATAACAGTTGGTTCCAGCCTCACATCTTAGGGAGCTACTTAAACCAGCTTCATGGTTCCAAGTACTTTCAACGTGCTAACACTCTGGGTAGACACCCTGAGCTCGGGAGTTTGAGACCAGCCCAGGCAAGAGTGAGACACCCTGGCCAGGTGCGATTGCTCACGCCTGTAATCCCAGCACTCTGCAGGTCAAGGCAGGTAAATTGCTTGAGCTCACAGGTTCGGGACCAGCCTGAGCAAGAGCAAGACCCCGTCACCAAAAAATAGCTGGGCATTGTGGCGGATGCCTGCAGTTCCAGCTACTGAGGGCGGAAAATCAAGACTCTGTCTCAAAAAAAAAGAAAGAAAAGAAAAATATAGGAAATTGACATTGACACAGTTTTATTAACTCAAGAAAGATTTTTACCAGTTTATTTATTTATTTTAATTGTTAAATCATAGCTGTGTACATTAGTGCAATCGCCTGTTTTTTACCAGTTTTTACATGCACTCTTTTTTTTTTTTTTTTTTTTTTTTTTTTACATTTATATTTATTATTTATACAGGTCAAGGAATAACATTTTTCATGGGTGTTATTTTGTACAATCTTCACAACAGCTTTGTGAGATAAGTATCCCATTTATGAGTTAGAAGACTGAGGAT
>CAUYPK010107463.1:0-81084 GCA_963574355.1 Loris lydekkerianus | reverse complement strand
GAATGTTGATTTTGTAACCTGAGATGCTGCTGTATTCCTTGATCACTTCTAAGAGTTTTGTAGTAGAATCCCTGGTGTTTTCCAGATATACAATCATATCATCTGCAAAGAGCGAAAGTTTGATCTCTTCTGACCCTATATGGATACTCTTGATCACCTTTTCTTCCCTAATTGCAATGGCTAAAACTTCCAGTACAATGTAAAGAGCAGTGGAGACAATGGGCAGCCTTGTCTGGTTCCTGATATGAGTGGAAATGATTTCAATTTAATTCCATTTAATACAATATCGGCTGTGGGTTTGCTGTAGATGGCCTCTATCAGTTTAAGAAATGTCCCTTCTATACCAATTTCCTTAAGTGTTCTGATCATGAAGGGATGCTGGATATTATCAAAAGCTTTTTCTGCATCAGTTGAGAGAATCATATGTTCTTTGTTTTTTAATTTGTTTATGTGCTGAATTATACTTATAGATTTACGTATATTGAACCAGCCTTGAGACCCTGGGATAAAACCGACATGGTCATGATGTACAATTTGTTTGATGTGTTGCTGGATTCTGTTTGTTATGATCATGTTGAATATTTTTGCATCTATATTCATTAGTGATATTGATCTATAATTTTCTTTTTTGGTTGGGTCTTTTCCTGGTTTGGGGATCAGTATGATGTTTGCTTCATACAATGTGCTGGGTAGTCTTCCTTCTTTTTCTACATTTTGGAACAGGTTGAGTAATATAGGTACAAGTTCCTCTTTAAAGATTTGGTAGAATTCTGACGTGAAGCCATCTGATCCTGGGCTTTTCTTTTTAGGGAGATTTTGTAAGTTTAATGCTATTTCACAACTTGATATTGGCCTGTTCAACATTTCCACTTGATTCTGGCTAAGTGTTGGAAGGTGATGTGCTTCCAAGTATTGGTAAATTTCCTTCAGATTTTCATATTTCTGAGAATAAAGTTTCTTGTAATATTCATTAAGGAGTTTTTGAATTTTTGAGGAGTCTGTTGTTATTTTGTCTTTGTTGTTTCTGATTGATGAAATTAGAGATTTTACTCTTTTTTTTTCCTGGTTGGGTTGGCCAGAGGTTTATCTATTTTATTGATCTTTTCAAAAAATTAACTTTTTATTTATTCATCTTTTGTATAATTCTTTTGTTTTCAATTTCAATTTTATTTAATTCTGCTCTAATTTTGGTTATTTCTTTTCTTCTACTTGGTTTCTTTTCTTCTACTGGGTTTTGGGTTGCAATGCTTTTCCATTTGCTTGAGATGTCCCATTAAGTAGTTAACTTCCTCTCTTTGTGTTCTCTTGAGGAAGGCTTGGAGTGCTATAAATTTCCCTCTTAGGACTGCCTTTGTGGTAACCCAGAGGTTCTGATAATTCGTGTCTTCATTGTCATTTTGTTCCAAAAATTTGGCAATTTCCTTCTTAATCTCATCTCTGACCCAGCTATCATTCAGCATGAGGTTATTTAGCTTCCATGTTTTTGTATGAGTATGCAGATTTCTGTTGTTACTGAGTTCAGCTTTTATTCCATGGTGGTCCAAGAAGATGCAAGGAATAATTTCTATTCCTTTAAATTTACTGAGGTTAGACCTGTGACCTAAGATGTGATCGATTTTGGAGTATGTTCCATGGCCTGATGAGAAATATGTGTATTCAGTTTTGTTGGGATGAAATGTTCTATAGATGTATGCTAAATCCAAACATTGGATGGTTAGGTTTAAATCTAAATATTCTTTGTTCAGCTTCTTATTGGATGATCTATTCAACACTGCCAAAGGAGTGTTGAAATCTCCGACTATTATGGAGCTGGAGGAAATCAAGTTGCTCATGTCTGTTAGAGTTTCTCTTATAAATTGAGGCACATTGTGGTTGGGTGCATAAATATTAATAATTGAAATCTCATCATACTATTACCCTTAACAAATATGAAGTATCCATACTTATACTTCCTTACATTTGTTGGTTTAAAGCCTATTGTGTCTGCAAATAGAATTGCAACACCTGCTTTTTTCTGATTACCATTTGCGTGAAATATGGACAACCATCCTTTCACCCTGAATCTATATTTATCTTTTAAGGTAAGGTGTGACTCTTGTATTCAGCAAATTTCTGGCCTGAGTTTTTATATCCAGTCAGCTAACCTGTGCCTCTTTAGAGGACAGTTTAAGCCGTTCACATTAATGGAGAATATTGGTAAGTCTGGTAAAATTTTGGGTATCGAGTTTTTCGAAAGTCCAGTTGATGTTTTTAATCCTTTTGCCATTGGGGATATTGGAGTTTGATCAAAGGTTTCTGAGTGAATTTATTTTTGTGGTAGAGGATTGGGCTGGTCATTATGGAGGATAGGTCTGAGAATATCTGGAAGAGCCGGTTTGGTTATGGCAAATTTCTTCAACATGTGAATGTCATTAAAGTATTTAATTTCTCCATCATAAATGAAACTCAGTTTAGCTGGATACAGGATATGGGGTTGAAAGTTATTTTGTTTTAGGAGATTAAAAGTCGATGACCACTCTCTTCTGGCTTGAAAGAATCAGCAGAGAGATTTGAAGTCATTCTAATATTCTTCCCTTTGTAAGTATTGGATTTCTTACGTCTGGCTGCTTTCAGAATTTTCTCCTTCATATTAACTTTAATGAAGTGAATTGTGATATGCCTGGGGATGGTCGTGCTGGGGTTCTGAAACCGTCTGCTATCTGAATTTCAGAATCTCTTGGCATGTCTGGAAAATTCTCTTTCATAATTTCATGGAGAAGGGCCTCTGTGCCTTGCAAGGCCAATTCATCATTTTCAGGGATTTCAATGAGTAGAATATTAACCTTCATCGAATTATCCCAGAGCTCTCTGAGAGAATGATCCATTTTTGCTCTCCATTTCTCTTCCTCTTTGAGAGTTTGGGAGCGTTCAATGGCTTTGTCTTCAATGTCAGTAATACTTTCTTCTGCTTGCTCCACTCTGTTACTGAGGGATTCTACTGTATTTTTCAGATCTTTGAGGGCTGAAAATTCTTGCTTCAGTGCATCAAAATCTTTGATTGTTTTGTCTTTAAATTCGTTAAATTCTTGAGATAACTTTTGAATTTCTCCTCGAATTTCTAATTCCAACTTTTGAATTTCTCCTCAAATTTCTAATTCCAAAATTTCCTCCATTCTATTAATCTTGTTTGCAATCCAAATTCTAAATTCAATTTCTGACATCTAGGCCAGCTGTTTATGATTGGGATCTTCAGTTACATCTGCCATATCTTTCCTTGGGAAGGGGGTTTGATCTATTCTGGTTATTCATGTTAGCAGAGTTTTTCTGCTGATTACACCCCATGATTATTTAACATTGTTTGACTTTTCCCCTGGAACTTTGTTGAGGACCCGTTCAGTGCTATGGCCTGAGAAACTGGGGACATGTTTGGTGTGGTGGGGCTAAGTAGTTCTGTCTTGTTTTCAGCTGATCTCTGTCTGACCCTAGTGAAACAGTTACTCTGGGTTGAAGTCTCAGCTGTGGAGAAATACCAGAAATTAAGTCACTTCGCCCCCCATGGGAACAAACTTGAAAAGGAAAATCAAACTTTCCGACAACAACATACCCAGGGCAACACTTGGATAGTCCTCGGGTGATTGGCTCAGTTCAAAAGGTCCAAATCAATTGTCTCAGTCAGCACCTTGTCTCAGGTGGGAGAGTTTAAATGGTCTCTGGCAACTAGATCATAGGGGTTTGCTGAACTCAAATATGACTTGCTCTGATGCTCCGTGAAGTTGGGAGGACACACCAAGCAAATAGATCAGTCTGGGGAGGTTGATGCCTCCTTCCCCACCTTGCACCTCTGTCACATCCAGTCACTGATAGCCCTGCAGGGCTGTGACCCAGTTACCTCCAATGAGCAAATACTCCAGGGGTTTGCACTTGCCTGAATCACAAGGAAATCTATCTGCTCAGATATAGATTTCCTTGTGGATATAAATCCAGGCTGCTGCTTTCTGCCTCTATCCATCAGGGGGAGGTGAGGTCTGACAGGTGCTTGATGGAGGCTGGGGGTTATTCACTCAGTTCCAGCCCCACCCCTGATTGATGTTACTGATAGAACAGAACAACTTTGCAGGAATTTGTTTCTGTCCCTGCTAAATTCCCCTGCAGAAGGAAGCTGTTTTGAGTTTCCAGAATCTGCGCCTCAGGTCCTGTCCTTGCTCCTGCAGGTTTGTATTTGCAGCCTGGTTAGCTGTCAGTTCTAGCCTCCTGCCTTCCTTTGTCTATAGGATGATGATCCCCTGAGGGCTGGGTGCATCTTAGGCTCAGTAAAGCGGTCCTCTGGGTCAGCCCTGCCCTGGGAATTTCCAGACTCTGCACATGCGTTTTCTAGTCCCCCTGCTCCACCCAGGCTGGTACCACCTCAGGCAAACCCTTTACTGATGGTGCCTGCGTTTCAGTCCTAGATCTTTTCTGTGGTGGTTGCCACCTGAGCAGATGCCCAGCCTCCTCCGGTTGCCCAGGGAGACAGGGCATGTGGCTTCAGAATATCCGGGGGTGAGCCCTATTGTTGCCAAAAACGGCTGCTGCTATGCACCTTGGGGCACCACTGCTCTGGTCTGGTTCCCTCTTAGCCGACTGTCCTCTCCTCACTCCTGTGCCTCAGAATCAGCCCTGACAAGCTGCAGTCCAGGCCCTGTCCACAACCCTCGAGAAATCACCCAAGAATCTGGACTCCTGGGAGACAGGCCTCCAGACCTCAGAGTGAGAGTGGAGGGAAGTGCTGGGAGCTCAGAATTGCAGGTAGAGACTATATACAGTTTTATACAGTTTTATGCCTGGCAGGAGAATGCCGTGGTACCCTAGTAAGGGAGGTAGGTTCAGTTTTTAGAGGGTCTCTCCCATGTAGTATAGTGGGAGGACCTTTGAACTCTGCTTGTTCATTTGTGGGGCACTCTGAGCCATTCTCATGGAGGAGGGGACTCCCATCCACTTGGCGATAGATTTTGTACCTTTTGTTTGTCACCTTGGGGTCGCACCTCACCTCGGCGGGGTTGATGTGCATTCTTCAACCTTCTGTCTTGGTGCAGCTCTAATCCACCAAGTTACCTGCTAAATTTCTGTCCTTTAACTCTCCTTCTGAATGGGAGCCTCTGTGGAAAGCTGGCTTCAGTCAGTCATCTTGTCTCTGCCCCTGTACACTTCTGTTTTCTGTCAACATAGTTTTTTTTTATTCTTGAACTTCACTTGAATGATATTTTTGTGTATGTGGCTACTTTCACTCAACCTGATGTTTTTTGAACTTTATTCATGTTTGGCATGTAGGGTAGTTTGTTTCTATTTACTGAATGATATCCCATTGTATGATAGAATCACAATTCATTTATCCATTCCCATGTTGATAGACATTTGGGTTGTTTTCACTTTGGGGTTAGTATAAATAAAGCTGCTATTAACTTTCTCCTGCAAGTGTTTTTATGAACATAAAATTTTTATTTCTTTAGGGTAAATAGTTAGAAGTGGAATTTTTGGGTCAGCGGACATGTGCATATTTGATGTTATAAGACTGCCAAGCAGTTTTCTAAAGTGGTAGTACCACTTTATATTTCCACCAGCAATACATGAAAGTTCCCATTGCTTCACATTCTTATTAACATTTGATATTATCAGTCTTTTTAATCTTAGCCATTGTAGTAGGCATGCAGTATTATGTCATGATGGTTTTAGTTTGCATATCACTGACTACAGATGATGTTCAATAATTTTCTGATTACTGACCATTAATATACCTTTCTTTTTTCTTTTCTTTCTTTCTTGTTTGTTTTTTTCTTTTTTCTTTTTTTTTTTTTTTTTGAGATAGTTCCACTCTGTTATCCCAGGCTAGAGTGCCTTAAAATCCTGGGCTCATGTGATCTTCCTGCCCAAAACCCTTGATTAGCTGGGACTGCAGAAACCCACCACAATGCCCACCTAATTTTTCTGTTTTAGCAGAAACAGGGTCTCACTCTTGTTCAGGCTGGTTCAAACTCCTGATCTCAAGGTGTTAAGTAATTTCCACAGAGAAAGCCCCTTCCTATTGTCTACAGACCAAGATTAGCTATCTCACTCTTAAAATTACAGCTACCCACTGAAAATTTCGAACTTATGGCCTCCCCTTAATGACTCTTCCCAACAAGGCAGGAACTCCTTATTGGCTATTCTACCATCCCACCACCATTCTAAGACTTCCCTCAACCAAGCTTATGTAAGAGTACGCTCTTCTTTTAGCTCTCTCTCTCTCATTTCTCTCCTCCTGGGTGCTGCTCTGCAGCATTCCTCACCAATAAAGACCTTTCATACAAGCCTTGGTGGCCTGTGAGATGTTTGCTGGTAGAGTGCCCCTCTTTCACAAGGGATCTTCCTGCCTCAGCCTCCAAGAGTGCTAGGATTACATTTGTGAGCCACTGTGCCCAGCCAACATATACTTTCTCTTGTGATTTGTTTGTTCAAACTTTTTGCTTGAATTTTAAATTCAGTTGTTTATCATTTTACTTTTGAATTGTATAAATTATTTCTAGATTTTGTATGTAAGTCCTTCGTTGTAAATATATGCAGTAAAAATATGTTCTCCCAGTCTGTGGTTTGCCTTTACATTTTCTTTGCGGTGTCTTTTGATTAGTGAAAGAAAGAAGTTTGTTCATCAATTTATTCTTTTAGACTATTACTCTTGAGTTTTGTCTAAGAAATCTACCTACAAGTCACAAAAATATTGTCTTATTTTTAGAAGCTTTATAGTTTTAGCTTTTATATTTAAGTTATGACCCATCTCAAATCAATTTTGTGTATTATGCAAATTAAATTTTGTTATGAGTAAATATTATATTTTTATGTGGATAGTCAGTATCATACAGAAAAACAAGTATCATATGTTGAAAGGAGTATATTTATCTTGTACCCTTGTCAAAGATTAATTAAATGTAAATGTATAGGTCTATTTCTAGACTCTTTCTTTCATTCTGTTGATTTCCTTATGTTTTCTAAAACCAGTACCAGAGTGTCTTGATTACTGTAGCTTTAGATTATGGTAACTTAAGTCTCAGAAACAGGTAAGTCCTCTCCAATTAAAAGGTGAAGTTTATTCCTCTGTCTCTTAAATTTGTATGGACTTATAATTGCTTTGACTGATATAATATGGCAGAAATGTCTCTATATGATTTCTTATACTAGTTCAGAAGAAGACATGCAGCTTCTTCCATGGTCTGTAGAATAAGCCAGGCAAAATGGAAGCACTCTGACTACCTGACACCACCATGCTGTGAGGAAGCTCAGCTAGCTATGTGGAGAGGGAGGCTATGTACAGTGAGAGATGCCATACCAGGCACAGATATTTTGGTCCAGACTCCAGACATACAATTAAAGGAGTCTTCACATCACTCAAGTCCTATCTGTCTGTAACTTTTTTTTTTTAGAGACAGAGTCTCATTTTGTCACCCTTGGTACAATGCCATGGCATCACAGCTAACAGCAACCTCCAACTCCTGGGCTTAGGCAATTCTCTTGCCTCAGCCTCCTGAGTAGCTGGGACTATGGGTACCCACCACAACGCCTGGCTATATTTTTGTTGCAGTTTGTCTGGGGCCGGGTTTGAACTCCCACCCTCAGTAAATGGGGCCAGTCCCCTACCCACTGAGCCACAGGCCCGCCCCTGTCTATAACTTTGTGAAAGACCCAAGAGCAAGAACAACCAGTGGAGCTCAGGCAACTCACAGAACGTTTAAGGATAATATCTGTTTGGAAGTAACTAAATTTTGGCATAATTTCTATGTGTGATATAGAAATAGATAACTAAAATGTTGGAGTATTTAAAAAGAGTCTAAATTTTGAGAGTTGGAAAAATCTGGACTCAAACTTTGCAAGTGACTTCAAACAAACACTATCAAATAACCAGTCTGAGAGCTAAATTTTTATATATAATTTATTTCATCATTTACTGTGGTTTGAGTATGTTTTTCCCCCCCACCCACCCAAGCATGTATTAAGAATTTAATTTCCATTGTAATAATATTAAGAAGTGGAATTTTTAACAAGTAATTAAGCCATGAGGGCCCTGCAGAGTCACCACAGGGTGGGGAGTTGAGGCCTCTTTTACTGTCAGTCTCTCCCTCCTTTCTGCCTCCCACAGGGGATAACACAGCAAGAAGGCCCTTGCCAGTGCTAATGTCTTGATCTTGGACGTTTTAGCTTCCAGAACTGTGAGGACTAAATTTCTCTTTATTGAAAATTGCCCAGTCTTGGCGGCACCTGTAGCTTGATGGTTAGGGCACTGGCCACATACACACAGGCTGGCAGGTTTGAACCTGGCCCGGGCCAGCTAAACAACAATGACAACTGCAATAAAAAAAGAAAAAATAGCCCAGCGTTATGGCAGGTGCCTGTAGTCCCAGCTACTTGGGAGGCTGAGGCAAGAGAATTGCTTAAGCCGAAGAGTTTGAGGTTTCTGTGAGCTGTGACACCATGGCACTGTACCAAGGGAGACATAGCAAGACTTTGTCTCAAAAAAAAAGGAAAGAAAATTGCCCAGTCTATGATACCCTGTAACAGCATAATACATACCAAAGCATCATTCAATATATTTGTAAGTCCCATCTGAGGACAGAGAGTGTGTTTAGGAGGTGCAGATGCAAAGACAACACAGCTTCTCTTCTGGAGGAGTTTACAGACCAGTGGGGGGAAATAGATGTGTTCACTGCGGAGATAGCTGAGGAAATCGGGTCTTATTAGCAGCATTGCTCTATGGCACATTCTTAAAAAACATAGCTGAATTCACACAAGACTGATACATAAAAGAATGTCATAGTCTATCTGAATTCCCTCTTATCCTGGCTACTGGGAAGTAGCAGAACCAAAGCTGAGATTTGACATTAGTTGTTTCTGACTGTCTCTTCTCTTTTTTATCATTATTTTCAGTTTTCTAGTTCTAACTTAATAGGCCATATCACCGTGTCTTAAATTCTTTTAAACATTAAGTTGGGATAAAATTATGAATAAAGTATGTATTAAATCAATTCAAATTGAAAGCACAACTAGAGATCAATCGGTTAACCTGTTTTTGTTTTTGTGCATGGGACAGTCCCTGTGAGAATGTATCCTTACTACAACCACTATAATTACAACTACAACTATCAGTACTGCTGCAAGTAATAACCACACTGGTATTTACTGAACATAGTATACTGGACACTGTGCTGAGTGCTTACATTCATCATCTGCATGTTTCTAAAACAGCCTGCAATGTAGGTATTATTATTATCCCATTTTAGAGACAAGAATCTTGGGACTTGGAGAGGTGAAGTCACTTGCCCTTGGTAATGATGTGGCCAGGAAGTGTGTTTGGCAGCTCCATTGATAGCCTGTGCTTTAGCATCAGGAGTTTGGTGTACAGGGCTCCAGGCAAACAGTGGATGGATGGGTTTTAATGAGTCTCAACCTGGCCCAACCCTCTTTACTCAAAGGCTTCACCTCGTCAGGCCCAAGGATTCTGAGGGTGCTGCCAGGGATGAGCTGAGCGAGCTCCCCTCCACACTCACCCCCTACACATGGAACCCCATCTGGATAAGCACTTTTATTCGTGAACCCCGAATCCAAGGTTCATAGTCACTAAATAGTGAATATGGCCAGAGATCATCATGGCCAGAAGAAACGAGAGAACGGATTAAAGAGAGAAGTTAAATCTAGGCAATTGTTTCAAAATGTTTGAAAATTTAATAGTGACGTTCAAAGCACACATCCCTGGCATCATGAAAAGCCCTTTCCATCTGGGCTCAGAAGTTCATGCCTATAACCCTAGCACTTTGGGTGGCCAAGACAGTAGAATCACTTGAACCCAGGAGTGAGCTATGATGATGCCATTGCACTCTAGCCAGGGCAACAGAACGACACTCTGTCTCCAGAAAACAAGCAACCAAACAAACAACCCCCAAAGAAAACCTCCCCAAAACCCTTTTCTTAAAAATTCAAGGGATGTATTTCTAATAGAGAAAATAAGGGCAGTGTAGTGGGAAACAGAGAGAAATACCTTTGCTCAGAAGCAGAAAGGGAACAAACAGGTATTGAACATGATGTGTGCCAGTCTGTTGAAAACTAATTTAATTCTCCCTCATGGCGAAGTGAATAAGACTGGAGACCATGGAAACTGATGGCGTCCAATTGCTCAGTGGTGACCTTGGCAGGATATGATCCTTTCTGGGCCTTGGTTTCCTCATTTATAAAATAATAATGCTTGCCTAATACTGTTGTTGTGAGGACTAATTAAGATAATACATGTATAGAATTTTGTAGGGGCACAATACGTGTTAAGAACTATAATTATTATATCAAGTGCTGAACCTCCATAGAGGAACATCGTGTGCCTTGTACTTGGTTGGTAGACAGGAAGAGGTGGTCAGGGAGAAGGTGAAGGGGTGGCAGGAGGTGGGAGGGCTTGGAGGACTGGGGCAGTTCGTGCAGCTGGCAGTACTAGGGTCCTCGGTGGCTGGCATCTCAAAAGTCATGAGTGGGCTCTTATATTCCAAGTCATAAGTGATTTTGGTAACATTTAATAGTGGTTTTCTCTTTTTAAAAAGTCTACACTTGTCAAACAAATTATATGTGTGTCAATCCTATAGCAGCTTCATCTAGAATTTGTGACAATTTTGTCCCTGTGATTAGTGGAAATGTTATTAGTTTGGATATTGTGTACCAATTCCAATTTTAGAACTTCTACAGATTTGTTAAAAGTTTCTCTTTTTGTTGCTGTTGTTCTCAACTTTCACCAGGAAGCAACTGAGCTCAGTCAATGTTTAGTTATCTATCTGACCATTTGGATGTTTCCTGGTAAAGGGGAACTGAGGTGGGGTGTCTAACTGGTTGTCTACTGTGCTGCATATTTTCTCGGTCCCTGCCCCAAGAGGGCCTCTCTAGCTGACATGAGGAACCGGAGTGTGGTCAGATGTACACACAGCCGCGGCTCCATCGTGCTTGGCCCTCCCTGGCTGGCTGACTTTGCTCACATCCCTTCCCTCCTCTGTTAGTTTCTCTTTCTGTAAAACAAGGAGATTAGAACCCCTGACTGAACACTTTCTTCCAAACTCCACAACTTAGGGCTTTGGTGTTCGTTTTCAGAAGAGCCTGGCCCAGCCAGACAAGCTGTCTGCTCCAATGGTGGAGGAAAAATATCTTGAAGAATGGGCAGGGCTTGGTGTTACCATAAAATGTCACACGCTGGGACAAAGTGGGCGGAGGGTAGATGAGTTGGGAAGGAACTTAGCAGAAAGAACAGATTGGGGGCAGAAGGGAAAGAACAGAGCAGAGAAGGAGCCACAGCAAAACACTCCGAGGTCCTGAGAAGGCATCCTGGATTGTCTCACAGCAAGAGAAACAGCCCAGCAACGGAAGGACTTCTAGATGGAGCAACCAGATTGGCCTTAAGTCAAAGGGCAGCAGTGAGGTGGGGAAGGGACACACACAAGACCCCAGGACCACCGGCACTGCTTAGCAGGGCCTCGAGCAAGAGAATTTTCTCCAGGGCTATGCGATGGGGCAGGTGATAGCCTCCTAACTTGAGACCTATTGTGAAGAGTGAATGAGATGAGGCACAGTGGAGGGCACGCTATCTGGCTGTTGTGGACTTTTAACAGACAGCTGCTATTTTAAATATTTGGCCAGAAGAAGCTCATAAGACTAAAGAGGGGAGGTAATTTGGTCCAAGGCTAGAGCCTTAAGGAGGGATCTGGGGGTCCTAAGATCGCAGGAAGGCTTACTAGAGTAGGGTGGAGAGGTTTCTTTTAGGTCAGCAAGCAGGGAAGCGTGTTGCAGGTGGTTAAGATTCCAGGACCCTGGAGGTCAGAGAGGGAACAGCAGCACTGGCCAGGACTGAACTTCCTGCCAGCCGGTGTTTGGGAATCAGCAATAGGGGTGAAGTCACATTTATTTTAACTTAAAGAGAACAAAGCAGTGTGAATGTCTTGTACACCTAAATCTATGAAATAAGACTCATACCTTTGTATCTGCTGTTCCAACATACCATGTTATTGTGTGTAAAGAGGGAAATAAATAAATACAGAAATGATGAACTTCAGGGAGGAGGAGCTTCTTGAACTTGAGCTTTGTACTACGTACAAGAAAAGATGAGAAAGACAAAAGAAGTTTGTGGCCCTCTCACCTCTGTTCTACACATGATCCTTGAGGCCTCTGGTTTGGAAAGTCAGGGCTTTGGAGGAACAAAATTTTTTCTCACTAGACCAGAAACTGGGATCAAATCTGTGTCCTACATAGAAAGGGGCTGATGTGCCCCAGTCTCCAAACTCACCTGGGAAATCTCCCCCATGTGTCCATGCTGGGCTCATCCTGCTGATGCAACCTTAATTACCCTGGGATCCTGGGGGCCACCCACACTCCGGCTCTCAGGGGGTTGTCTATGAATGCAAAGGACAGATATCAAAGAGAAACCTAGAAGCCTGGCTGGGGGATGAGAGAGGTGCTCAGGTGTAGAAAAGGCTGAAATGTCCTGACTTTTTCTATGGGGACAGAGGAAGCCACTATGTGGAGGGAGAGAGGAGCAGATGAGGACAGAGGAGAGGTCACTTCCCATAGGGAGTGTGGGAAAAAGGACTGTGGGTGAACAAGATACTTCACATGGGGCCAGGTGGACCAGAACACGCCCTTAGTGATAGGTGCCCTTCACGGAGCATCCTCCAGGGACTAAGGCAACACCAGACGCAGAGCCTTTGTTCTAGGAAGTCTCCTCCATTGGCCGATTTTTAGGCCATGCTCCCCAGAGTTCTGGGGTCCTCTTGGTGAAGGTGAGGGAGAAAGGGCTGGGGTCAGCTGCCAGGATGGGTGGGTGGGGCAAGAGGGAAGAAGGAGGTCCTAGCCTTTAACAAGGCTGCTGCAATCTTATTTTTTTAGTATAATGGGATTTTTAATATATTTTATTTGAGAAACAAAGTGTCTTTTCTTTTTAAGAAAAAGATTTTAAAATTAGTCTGATGATATGGACATACGATAAAGCCCAGGACAGTGGCTTTCTCTTCAACTATTTCAAGGTAGCGGGTGACTTGACACTCAGTAGGAAAGTACTTGTCAGCCAAGGCCTGGAGTGCCCCAGCTGCTGTGCTCAGCTCAGGGAGCACCACTAGGGCACAGGGGTTGCTGTGCAGATGGAAGGGACCCTGAGGCTACTGGCTCTTCTCCAAAGCAGGTCCAGATTTCTCACTGGACAGAGAGAAAGAAAAGATGCCGGAGGGGTGGGCACAACTTCCCAGGCTGAGCCTTTGCTGCCACTCTGGGGAATTCCCAAAGCTCTCACCTGCTCCAAAGTGCTTTATCAAGGGCCATGTCGCCATTTCTCCAGGTTCATCCCCATCTTCCTTCCTTGCACTTGACACTTCGGTAGCACCAAACTGCTGATAGTATTTTACTTACTTGTTCACTTACTTATTTGTTTCTAATCTCTCCAGCCACTTATTCCTGCTCAGACCTTGCTTGCCTCTTGGGTAACCTTGGATGAGGGAGTTGTGACAAAACTAGGAAATTTTCATATAATTTGAAGGTGAAATCCAAAGTGTTAAAAGTATGTCTCTTGGGCTTGGTGTGGTGGCTCAGGCCTGGAATCCTAGCACTCTGGCAAGCAGACGCAGGAGGATACCTTGAGCTCAGGTGCTTAAGACCAGCCTGAGCAAGAGCAAGATTCCATCTCTACTAAAAAGCTGAAAAATGTGCTGGGTGTTATGATGGGCACCTGTAGTCCCAGCTACTGGGGAGGCTGAGGCAGGAGGACCGCTTGAACCCAGGAGTTGAGTTTGGTGTGAACTAGGCTGACACTACAGCACTCTAGCCTGGGCAACAGAGTGAGACTCTGCTCAAAAGATCTATCTATTTATCTATCATATCTCTCTCTCTCTCTCTCTCTATCTCTATCTCTATCTCTATCTCTATCTCTATCTCTATCTCTATCTCTATCTCTATCTCTATCTCTGGGACAAGTTGGAAAATGTTGAACTGGGAAGCAGGTGGGATGGTAGGAGGAGGCTGTATCCATCAGGGTGCAGGCAGAAAAAGAGAAATCATATTTCGTATTTCAAGAGAGGAAGAGAGAGGATTTAATGCAGGGCTTGGTTATACAAATGTTGAAAGGCTTAAAGAGCCAAAGGGAGGACACTGAAGATGTCACTAGCTGCCACTCCTAGGCTTTTGCACATCAGGAGAAGATGGGAGGATCGGAGACAAGGAATGTGGAGGAGAAACCCCTCTGTGACTAGTCCTCAGGCATCTCAGGCAGGGGGACCTCTTGGCCTGACCTTGGACTCTGAGGGAAGGAAGGCAGCTGGCGCTGAGATGACAAAGTGGCCTGTCTGTGTCTGGAAGGTGCTGGTATCTGAGCAGCTGCACCCAGGCAGACCCAGTGAGGCTGGGGCTTGAGGCTCTGGCTGCTTCTTTTCTGCTGGAGAAAAGCTGGCAGAAATGGAGAGGAGGAAATCTCTCTCTCCCCCTGTCGCCTTCCGCCCACAGAGTAGTGTGGCAGTGGAATGTAGCGGCAAGACGTCTGGGCAGGGGAGCCCGGGAGGGAATTGTTGTGCCCCCAGCCGACCCTGCAGAGCAGCATCGGGAAGCGTGAGCCCCCAGCTGAGAGGTAGCAGGTAAGAAGCCCTCAAAGGCCCCTTCAGCTCAGAGGAGGGTCGCTGATCCCCAAGGGATGAATTTGCTTTTAGGAATTAGGAGGAAAAATCTGGCCAGTCTTGTTCCACCGTGCGCCTGGGCCCTGATCCTGGCTTCAGCTCTGCACTCTAACTCCAGGTTGTCAGTTCACTCTAGATGATCTGGGCACAGGCCACATTGCCTGGGGATGACGCTGGGAAACGGTCACTGCTGCCCCACATGGTAAGTCCTCTCTAGCAACAGGACCGGGTATCTTGTCAACCAATCTGCCACTCTGGGGCGGGGCACCCACACCCTGGTGTGGTCACATTCTCTGACTTGTGGGATCCACCATGCCAAGCTTTGCATATTACTGTTTACCTTTCTTCTTCTTCTTCTTCTTCTTCTGCTTCTTTTTTTTTTTTTTTTTTCTTTTTAGAAACAGATCTCACTTTGTTGCCCTTGGTTGAGTGCCGTGGAGTCACACAGCTCACAGCAACCTCAAACTCCTGGGCTTCTTTTGCCTCAGCCTCCCCAGTAACTGGGACTATAGGCGCCCACTATTTTTTTTGTTGCAGTTTGGCCGGGCAGGGTTTGAACCCGCCGTCCTAGGTATATAGGGCTGGCGCTCTACCCACTAAGACATAGGAGTGCCCCTGTTTACCTTTCTGGATCACATTTTAGTGTTGGGGGTATTTGGAGGACACTCTGGCCTGTGCACAATTATAAGCTGACTCACCGGGGGCTGCAGAGGACATATGGTTTTGGGGGGAGTGTTTCTTCTTCATATCCTTCATCCCTTTGTTAGCAAACACCCTCCTTCCTTCTCTTCTGTCATTCCTCCCTTTCTCCCCCGCCCTCCTACTCACTCCTTTTCAGGTACTGTTGGAAAGTCTCTGTACTTCAGTGTCCTCAGACCACAAGGCTGGACATGGCCCCATTTCCCTGACCATAGGACTTTGTCAATGGTAGGGATGTGAGACCCACGTAGCACCTGCTGGTCTCCTTCCCCGGAGTTGTGTGCAGAGAAGGGTTCTCTCCTTCCTTCAGGGTCCCCACACTGTCTCTGAGCACACTGGGCTTGGGGGCAGTGTGGGAACCTGTGTGTAGAGCAGAGCTGGACCTCAACAAGGGGGGGATGCTGAGGACATAATTTAAGTCTCTGGGTCCACTCACCCTTTTCTCCCTAGTTACAGAATTCAACAAGTCTCCATCTTCTCCACCTCATTCGAGCAGACAAATCTTTTGCAATTTATGCCAAGGGGGTGACATTTAACGACCCTGTTCTTAGCTTCTGGAAATTATTCTCATTTGGTGTCCATACTCCTGAGTGAGTGAACACATATCTAATTGTGAGAAATCAACACACATTTGTATGCCAAGTCCAGATTTTGAACTTTTCTTTTACCATCCGAGGTGTATTTTGGCCACACTAAGCAACGAGGCTGAGATGTAATCACCCGTGCTTATGTGTACGCGCCAACTTGTTTCATAGATGGCATCTAAAGTGATCTTTCTGGGTTTGTTTTCTCACCACTCTTAGACATCACCATGGAACTCTCTGTGGGTTGTGCTGCCTGCTCTTACTTATCTACCAGCTTGTAGGATATTTGACAATCACAGTTAACTGGCAGGGAAGTGGAGTGGGGAGAACCTCCGTGGGCAGGCCAGTCCAGTTGGCTTTTGGACAGTGCCCTCATCCCTCCAGTCAACCCAATCATTCGCGTGTTCATCAGTAGTTTTGTGAGTAAAGACCCACCTAGTGACAGTACTGAGTGTTGGAGACACAAGTCAGATACATGCCTGTCCTTAGTTAAGCTTATAGCCCACTGCAGACAGCAGATTAGGCAAGTACATTAGAGTGGAGTGTGCTGGGATAGCAGTGCTGGGTGCTAAGGAAAACAGAAGGGAGGCCCTTAGTGCAGACTTCCCAAGGAAGTGGGACATGTGGGCTTATCATCAGTGGTGATTGGGGCTGTCTGGACAGAGGGGCAGAGTGGGAGGCCATGGTACCCGTGAGGGGAGGGCAGAACACAGCTGAGAGCTAATAGTTCTCAGCAGAGCAAACAGCAGGTGTGTAGATGTGGAGCTAAGAAAGACCTTAAAGGAATGAAGGTTTGGCTAAAATTTTCAGCATGAGGGCACAGAGATGAGGGAGGATCCAGTGGCTCATCCTTCTCTGTTCAAATAAGGAGCCATGACAGCCTCTCTGGGTGCTACATTTGGGATGTTGGGAGCTTCTCCAGTTGGCAAGTCCCCGTAAGGATGCAGGGAGACCTCCTACCAACAGGGCACCACACAGGGAATAAAACATCCGATGTCTTCACTTCCACTCTGTCTAGACTTGGGGGGGTTTCTTCTTATCCCTCATCCCTTTATTAGCAAACACCCTCCTTCCTTCTCTTCTGTCATTCCTCCCTTTCTCCCACTCCTTCCCACTCCTTTTTCTGTGGAAAAGCTGGCTGGTTCACCTATTTGAAAGGAGTACTGAAGACAGGGACGGTTAATAGATGTTGCCAGGGAAGCTGGAGGAAGTTAGGGAAAATCTAGGGCCAATTTCTGGTATAGAAAAAATGCTCCCCTCCCTCTTTGGTAGTAGAGTAGAAAATTAAATGAGAGTGTCAAAATGGTGAGCTAAAGGTCAATGTCTAGTGCTTCTTTGAGAATGCAGGCTTTAGACTCCTTGGGTTCTGATTCTGGCTCTTCCTTGGATTGAGTGGGGGTGGGGGCTTACAGTGTGGGCAACTTTGTTAATCTCTGATCTTTTTAGTTTATGGTACTATGTGGTGATTAGAGAATGAAATATAATACCTGATAGACAGTAGGTGTTCAGTAAGTGACTGACAATATTATCTTTGTATAATACAGTTATCATTGGACTGTTGTCAGGATTAAATGATTTCATGTAAGTAATGTGACTGGCCCATAAGAAGCACACATCCTAACGGCTTCTACTATTGTTTTTGCTGTTATCAGAGATCTTTTAATTCTGTGTATGGAGAATTCTTGAAGTCTCTGTTCTTATTATGAAAAGATTGAGACAGGAATCAGTCTTTGGCAAATAGACCAAAGGAGAGGTGGCAAATAGGTTCATCCTGTGCGTCACCCAACCAGCTGGCAGTGAGTTCCTGAAATATGTATCAAGTACTATCACCAGGCTTTTTTGGCTCATCAGAAAAGTGTACTCTGTGATCAATTAGTGATGTCTGTTCTGTGTCAAAGGAGGCTGTTCTAGCATCTGTGCTATGAATTTGCCTTCTTTAGACTGAAGCCTCATTCTAGACAGTCCATCTAGGAGCCTGTAACAACCAGCCAGGTCTGACCTTGTCCACTTGTGCCACTCTCCACTTGCTCCATGTTTTACTCCCAGCACCGAGTTGAGACATGGCCAGAGCTCAAGCCCAGCTGCCTTTTCCTCAGGCAACTTTGGCTGGCATAAATGGAGACCTGTAAATCCACCATGTGGATGACACAGGCTGTGTGCCCAGCCCAGGCTCTGCAAGTGACAGGAGTAGAGGGAGTTGCTTAGTGACACGACACAAAGGGCGTCTTTCATTCATCACCCAGCCCCAGCCTCGAGCCCGTGGCCAGCAGCGAGTACCGGCTGCAAATGGGCAATAGAACGCCTTTACAAATGTCACTTTGCTGTGAAATGTAAATGTTTAACATTTAGACACGAACACTGACTCCTAAAATGCCTAGCTCTGGGTGGCTATTTTTCATTCTCTTAGGGAATCTTTATCCTCCTGTGGTGAGAGATTTCACTTCATGATTTACACCCTTGTGCTTGTTAAATTGCTGGCATGTCTTGCCCCAGATAGGGCAGCAAAGCAGTAGACTTGCAGGGGACTTTATACCTTGCCTGCTAATGCAGAGTATTAAATATCCAGTGCAATTCCATCCCCAGCCACTGCTCAGAGGTGCTATGAACATAGGAGATTTCATTTTATTTCCAATTATCCTGGACTTCAAAATATAAGATTGTGTCATTGAAGGTCAAGAAAGACCAAAAACAGCAATAAAGAATATTCACTGGGAGTTCTGTCCTTTAGACCCGCTCATCAGCTAATTCTGTCTCATGGGTCTTGAGAGCTCCAGGTAAATCAGGGGTACGAGTGATTGTTCTGAGGCCAAATTCCTTTTCTCCTAAGACACTGTTAATGAGACTGAATCCAATAGCTACTCCAGGTCTCCTGATAACTGGCCTTTACATAGAGGTAGACCTAGCAAAAAAAGTAAGTTGAACTTGAGAGATCTGGGCAGGCTCAGAGCCAGGGGAGGAAGGGAATTAAGTTAAAGGAATCACTAGGCAAAGGGTGGGAGGGTCTGGACACTAGTTTCATGTCACTTATATTTCCTTTTAGAGCATATTGTTTTTTGAATTTTTCTTTGCATCCCCCTGCTTGGTGTCTCCCACAGTCTTGATCACAGTGGCCACTTGATACCATCTGTTGAATTGATTAAATCAGTAATGAGTCATAGGCAAACTCAGCACTGGCCCAGGAGATTAGGTCTAATGTTCCAGTGAATTAATTTTACAACTTCAGCTGAGTCTCTTAACCTCTCTATATGTGATTTTATGTTATTCCTGTCATATTCTTTGGAAGTAACTAGGGTAGAGGTGATTAGTCTTAATTTACCAATAAGAAACAGAGGCTCGGACAGGTTACAGAGTTTTCTTGTGATCACTTGGAGTCAGTAGAAAGCCAAGATAAAAATGTTGCTTTTTGATTCCCAGTTTAAATTATTATTTTTGTTATCATTATCATTATTATTATTTTTTTATTTTTTATTTTTTTTACAATTTACAGTATTGAATGTTCACAACTGTACACCTGTAAGTATCCAGGCTGAGACTAGAGTAAGGCAAGTCAGGGCTCTCTTACAACTGAAAGTTGGGGAGAAATTGGTTTTTCAGGGAAGTCAAAAGAGCAAAGAAACACATGAGCATTTAAACACTGAGCCAGGCTGAGTCCTGGGTGCTCTTTTTCCACCTTTCCTCAACAGGGTAACTGATGACTTCTGCCAGTAGCTGTTGGTCAGATCTGCTCCTCAGGGGGTAGAGGCGGTCAGAGGTCTGGGTGCTCCCTGCATGACACATCAGTGCAGCTTGTGATCACCCAAGGTCCTGGTATAAGGACACTTTTGATCACAGTTTGTTAGAAACCCAACCCAAACTATCTGAGGCACAAATAAGAATGAAAGAAAGAGAGAGAGAGAACGTATTTGATGAATACTGAAAAGTATAACTGAGGGGAAAGGAGGCCTCAGAAGTCATTGGAATTTGGGACCTCAATGATCTAAGGATTTTTATTCATCTCTAGCCTTCACTTCTTTCCCCTCATTTGTGATTAAATTATTTCCATAGCAGTGAGAAAAACAGAATCAGTAAAAGTTCTCACACCACATGTCCTAGATCTTGCCATCACTGAAGGAGTGATAATAGCTCTTCTTCCCTTATTTCCAGTTTTAAAAATTCCAGAGGAAGACTCTTATTGGTCTGTTTTGTTAGATGCTCAACCCTGGATCTACTGGTGGGCTTTAAGTTGTAGTCACTGGAACCAGTAAGGCCTCTGGGGCCACCTCTATATATACAAACTCACAAAGGTGGAGAGGCTTCTGAGCTGGACACCAGACTTAACCCCGCTGGTTTCTACAGCCACCTCCATGATCAGCAGTGGGGCAATGTTAGACACTCTGCTTTGCAGCAGTCTGGCCCAGCAAGGCCTGAAGAGCCAAAGCTGGTGGAAGTGGTCACGGGTAGGAAGCCCATATTTTGTAGTCTCTTCTGGAATCTTTTCTGTCATTCCTTTGGATCCCTGGAAGTCATCTGATCACTTCAATCACATTCATAGAAACCAGTCTGCTGAGTCAAGCACACTCATCACACAGCCATAGCAACCCTTCTCATAAAGTCCAGGACTCCTCACTGGAGAGAGAACGTTCTGGAGCACTCGGAGCTTTCTCTGACCTATTTCTAGGAATGACGCTGTGAAGCTCATCAATTCTAGTGGGAGTTTCTTGGCTCTAAAACCTAGCACCTGCTGTGGCTACCCCCTAGAGCTCTCTGCCTCCCTAACAAAGTGACAGAACTAGTCTTGGTGTCAATAAAACCCTTTACTCACTGAGCTTGAGTTCTCTGTGCTGTTTTCAAGAAAAATGACAACCTGGAACAAACTGGGAGCTCCATAGGGCACCTCCAAGTCATATTTTTACTGTTTCTTATCTTGGCTAAATTTTCACTAAAGCCAGAAGGTTACAGAAAGTAGAAACATATTCTCCAAAAATTGGGTTCCTAGAGTTCAGGGAGTGGAAAGTTATCAGCGCCTCCTTTGAAGTACTTGTTCAATGAATCCAAAGAAGGAATATAACAGGTAGTACAATTTGTTGACAATAGCACAGATTTTTTTTTTTAAGTTATTTAAATTTAAAAAGCAGGAATGTTTGTGACCAAATGTGGGTAAACAGAGAAACTCGCCTATCATTCTCCTGCAATAATCTTGTTTATGTTTTGGCTCCTCTGGTCTTTCATATAGATGGTTGTGTAAGGCCTGTGTGGCCCATGACGAGAGTGGGCATGAAGCGAGTGTGCTGTTACACCAATGAGCTCCTACTACCAAGATGTTTATGGCCTTACACAAAATGTATAAGGGGAAAGCCATTTTCAGGTGGAATCTTAATAGGAAGTTATACTTCTTATCAAAGGGAATTTAGATATTTTCTCCCTCGGGGAACACTTATGCAGACCTAGGGAAATGTAAATGTATAAACAGTGCCTGAGGCACAGAGAAAAATGCCATTCTTAGGATTAACAGACAAAATAGGCACCGGGTATTTTACAAATCATTTCGTAGAGAAACGGTATCTTTTAGGTAAATCGCCTGTTTTTTTACAGATTCTACTTGGGAAATGTCTTAAGCAAAGACTAGAAATTTCTCCAAGGAGAAACAAGGGCCCTTGAGTCAGACGTTTTTGCTCAGGCAGTTTGGGATGTAAGGGAGAGGATCTACAGAACATGGAAGGAGAGACACTTGGAGGGGGCCAGACAAACTCTGTTCTGTTACTCACACCGAGGTTCTGGAGAGGAATCAGAAATCTACAGCCTCATAGTATGTTTGCACCTCTCTGAAGTAGTTTGGGTCTAGAGTTTTGACAATTCTTTTCATAATCTTAATGAAATCCTTTGCTGTTAAATTAACCATGGTGATGTTGGTCAAATTATTTCACTTCGTATGTTTTATGAAATTTGTGGTTCTTTCTAGATCTAAAATCCTTTGATCTCGGGGTGTGTCAGCAGGGCAACCATGTTGCACAATTCCCAGGTTCCTCCTAGAGTTGTGCAGTGCACTGCCCAGCAGACATGCATAGTGGCCCTGAATGTGTGGTTTTTCCTTTATAAAAGTCTTACCCTGTGATGCCCACCATGTTATCATACACCAGGTTTTAGGGCAGATTAATGACATCTCTGGTGCAATAAACATCCACTTGAGGTTAAGTTGCTGACGTGTTTCTTCCAGTCCATGCCTGTTTTCACCATTTCTTGCAACTCACTAGTCATGTTTTGCCGGAGGAGGGTATCTGAGGCCTCGCCTGGTGCCATTCCATCCTCCCACCTCCCAGCCTCTCCTTAGATTTACCCAGGTCTAGGACAAACCACAGGAAGGTCCTAAAGCCTTTTAAAGTTGAGGAAAATGTCCAGAGATATCTTTAAAATCCAGATTTATAGGCCTCTAGACCAGAGATTCTGATGCAATAAATAGGTCTGAGATGTGGCCCCAGAAATTGTATTTCTACTGAGTTGAAGCTGCTGCTACTGGTGGGGTATTTTTGGTAGAAATGGTCTAAAGCTATTTCAACTAGTAAAAGGGGACCTTTTGTATTCGATTTCTGCTTCTTCTGTTTCCTACTGGTCCCCTCTCCCACTTGGCCTCCAGCTTGGCCATGTATATAAAATGTCACTATGGGCAAGTGGGATTGCAGACATTTTCCCTGCTCCTGAAGTCAACATTGCCTAATGATTTAACAAATGCAAATATGTACAATGGCATCCAACCCGCACATGTCTGAGGGGTCATCGTGGTGGACACAGTCCGGCCATCCAGCCGTCAGGGCTCTGGGCTAATGGCTCCTCTTCAGAGCAGCTTCCTGAGGTGTCTGTTAATCTTGCTATCTGAAAAGAGCCACAGCCCCTGTAACAGCAATTTTAAAGCTGGCTTCTGGCTTTATTAAGTTAGACTTTGCAAGGGAGATGGAGGCAGAAGCATCTAATATCGAAGAAATGGCTCTGGAGGAAGAGAGACAACCTCTGCAGGTAGCCCCAAATTGATCTCTTTCTCTGCCTCTGCTGGAACACCCACCCTTCTCTCCTATGGCTGTTCTGAGCCTATTCCAAATACCACCAGAGCAAATATTGATCCATTTCTCACCTGAACTGGGGCTGGGAATTTTCCTCATTTAGGAGACATCAGGTGTAGTAACTAACTGCTATTGATTGCCTGGCTGCTGTTTGCGTCCACCTTACCCCTTGCTCCCAGGGAAAGCTGATTTTATTTATATTTCAGCTCTTTTCTATTTAGTCATGTGCTTCAAGGGGGGCTGGCCTCACTCTTAGAGCCAGCCCTGGTTCTTTTAAGCTAATTGTAGTGTCTTATTTCCCACCTTAGTGATTGGTTTAGGTGTGAGTGTGTGACATAATTCTGGCCAATGAGACTCAAAAGGGAGTCTGGTGGAGAGCTCCCGAGGAAGTTTTCTCTTGTTAAATGCACAGGGAGAGATCTCTGCTTCCTTTGCATGTTGACATTTATGTGTGATACCCAGATCTGCTGTGACTGTCTTGCGATCACGAGAGAAGTTGGTCTGGGAGGAAAACTGATATAACTGAAGATAGAAGAATATCAGAATGGAAGGACCCTGGGCCATGAACCACCACATCTCCCCTACCTCAGACTTCCCCTCAGATCAGATGGATATTTTATGGCTTGGGTCACTGAGAATTAGTGATTTCTGCCACTTGTAGCTGAAGATATATGTATATATATATGTGTGTGTGTGTGTGTGTGTGTGTGTGTGTGTGTATTTATTTACTAACATAGGCAAAAACAAAATAAAACCAAAAAATTATACACCTACAGGTAAGAGCTTTATAGGGCTCAGGCTTCTGATTCAAACTCTAAAGGCAGACTTAGGGCACAATTCACAGGACATCTAATTCTGCCTGTCATTCCTCAGCCCTTCTGACTACAGACCCAAGAAGTGACAGTGCATGCCAGTCCCAGCTCCAGATTCCTGGCCCTGGCTCAGTGCACACTTCCACTGGGGAGCAGGTTTCGCTCAGGGGGTGTCTATTCCAGCCTTCCTGGGCCCTGCCTAGCCCCTGCACCCTGAAAGTGGGAAGCACATGCATCTCTGGTTCCTAAAAATTCCTCTTCCTGGGCTTCAGGACAGCTGCCTTGACCTTGAAGACAGCGCCTTTGTTTCTCTGAAAAGTCTCTATAAATACCTGAGGACTTTCTGTTACATTTTTTTCATATTCACATTGACCAAAGCATACATAAGAAAAGCAATAGCCCCTGTTTCCTAATGAAAAGGAAACCCAGATCATCCCAAGTAGCCCCAGCTTGAACCTGCATGTGAGGAGGAATGCCTCACATCTCTGACATGGGTCACCAGACAGTCACTTTTCTCACTGGCCTGGCTGCCACCTTCAGAAGGCGTGGCTCTCATAGCCCTCTCTAATTATCCACAGTCCCTGTGAAATGGGGCCAGAATAGCTGAGAAGGCTGTTCTGAAGGCTCAAGATAGCAGAAAGGAGATAGAAAACAACATACCAGAAAACCAGTTTGTATGGCCTACTTTTCTCATCTTCAGTGTCACTGCCCTTAAAGTCTTTGTACATCAGTGTAAAACATACACGTACACTCAAAATGATAGTTTCGGGAATTACAGATAGAGTCTTGTACTGAACCAAGGGAATTTGGTGATGGTGGCTGTTCTCCAGTAGTCTAAACCTCTGTAGTAGACAGTGCAGGTGTCCAATAAACACATATGTAATAAATACATACCTGTACCACCACAGTGAGCAGGAGAAGGTTTTGATTGAAACTTCAAGCTTAAAAATATTTCTAAATCAAGGTGCAACAGGATCATATATAAAAAAGAGCACAAAGAAAGGAGTATGAGCTGCTTACGAAAAAGACTACACTAAGGTTTGGAAAGGAAGAGCTATATCTTTATGGTGGGTTGGTTGGTTTGGGTTTTTGTTTGTTTGCTTTTTGCAGAGACTGTAGTCTTGAAGGATAGCAGAGGAACAGTTGACATCAACTAGTATCTGAGTTCCTTGAATATAGGACGACTTTGCCTCAGGGTGAGTGAATGAATAAACAGCAGAAGACTTATAAAAACTGGTGAGAAACCAGGAGATACATTAATATATTTGTAATCATAGTTTGCTGCTAACATCAAATGATATGGTCAAAATAGAGGGGTAGATTTTAATACCATCACTCGCACGGATTTTTCCAGACCATAGAGGAGAAAACAGTCTAATTTAGGAGACTAGTATACTATACTGGTGACATGAAAACTGATAAACGCTGCTTTGAACAATAAAATTGTAGGTCAAGTTTATTGGAAACATGTACATAAAGTTCTAAATAAAATATTAACTACTTAAATTCAGCAGGTTTTTATAAAATAAAAACTACTGGTCAAACATAGTTTATTCCTGATATTCAAAATTATTACTAGAAGCTGGGCACTGTGGCTCACGCCTGTAATCCAAGTACTCTGAGAGGCTGAGGTGGGTGGATTTCTTGAGCTCACAAGTTCGAGACCAGCTTGAACAAGAGAGAGATCTCATCTCTACTAAAAATAGAAAAAACTGAGGCAAGAGGATCACTTGAGCCCAAGAGTTGGAGGTTGCTGTGAGCTATGATGACACCAGGGCACTCCACCCAGGCCCACAGCTTGAGACTGTCTCGGAAAAAAAAGAAAATTATTACAAGAAAATTTGTTGATAAAACTTGTCTTTATGGATTAAAAGAGTAAAAACATGTAACCGTTTCAGTAAGTATAGAACCTAAAGGTTGAAAATAAACTGTGATCTAAAAATATTTTAGGAAACTACAAATAAAATGGGATTTTGGTTTGCAAACTCATAATTCAATGAATGATTTCTGCCAAAACCTACAGCAAATATCCACTGTTCAGCATTATACTGATGTTCTTAATGCAATAAGACAAGAAAGTTAAACAAGGTCTAAGCTTTGAAATTGATGAGGGAAAATTTCATTATTTAGGGATAATATGATCTTTTATAGACATAATCCATCAACTCTATTTTTATGACATAGTAAGACTGCATGTGTTTGAAAATTAATCTCCTGGAGAGTTTTGAATTTACTTGTATATGTATTTTAAAAGGAAAAAATATGCCTTTAACAATGCTTCCAGTTTTAAGAGAACCTTGCATTCCTTTTACAGGCTAAGTTAGAAGACAAAGACTGTCACAGTGAATCAATCACACCAAGGTGGTGGGTAAAATCAGCCTGACTATGATGAACATAAAGTAAAACTTTAAGGGAATAATTATTTCTCATAAACATTCTTACAAACTTGGTTTTCCATAATAAACACATTCCAACCTCAAAATTATAAGTCAACAGTCTTTAGAATAAATAAAGCAAATCGTTGAGTATTGTAGGAAAGCATTTTGGCCTGTTTAGCAAACAGATTTAGGGAGAAACTCAACATTATTCTACCAAGTTTCAGCTTAAGTATAGATTTCACTTAAATTTTAATGTGATCAATTTATAAACACTTAACTTTCACTTGTCATCTAAGAACATGTAATAAGTAGTTGAGAATTTATCTTTTGAAAGCACTTAAATCAATATTCTACTTTTCAAACTTTCTACTTAAATTTTCAACCAAAGCCTATACTTTCTACACTCCACTATTATTTCTATCCAAGACTGAATTAAAGAATGTGGAGCCTAAAATTCATGTTTTCACACATCACAGAACCATTTTAAATCATATAAAGTTCAACAAGTTTCCTGGATAAAAGACCAACATATAGAAGTGTATACAATTCCCATATTTTTGATTGATTACTCTGATATAGGTAATAAAAAAAATAATCTCAATGTTTTCAGTAGTAAAAGCAGCTATAAAATTACCAACAAATAAATATAACCATAGATGGATAAGATCTGTGGGGAAGAATTTATAATTGTTATTGAAGGATGAAAAAGGTTTGAGGAAAACAAGAGATATAGCAGTGTTAGAGTCTCAAAATAATAAATCTAAATTCTGACCCCACTACCTCGGAATGTGACTTTATTTAGAAATAGTGTGATTGTGGATTAAGTTAGTTAAGATGAGGTCATTAGAATAGGCCAGGCCCTTAATGCAATGTGGGGCTGATATCCTTTTCAGAAAAGGCAACAGAGAGGCAAGAAAGATCCAGAGAGGAAAGAGTATGTGAAGCCACAACAGAAAAAGAAAGACAGCCACGGGAAGGTAGAGGCAGAGAGTGGGGCTGTGCTTCCACTAGCATGGGAACGCCTGTGGCTACCAGAGGCTGAGAGAGGCAAGCCAGGATCATTCCCCCCAGGCCTTAGAGGAAGCGCAGCCTTGATGCCATGTTGATTTAGGACGTCAATCCTCCACAGCTGTGAAACAATACCTGTTCATCCTTTAAGCCACTCATTTCCAGTACTTTGCCAGGCCTCTAGGAAAAGAATACAGCCGCTATCAATGAAGGGAAAGACTTCAGTACCACAAAGAGTCATTCATTCATTTAACAAATATTTATCGAGCTCCTACAATGTGCAGAGTGTAAACTGGCAATTCTGTAGTAAACAAAATAGCCCAAAATATCTGTCCTCAGTGAGCTTCCATTATAGATGATAATTAGAAAATCTGACTCCAAAATTTTTATGGAGGAGTTCCAAGAACAACAACAAAAAAGATATAAAACTGTGTGATATTGGTGCAAGAAAGGCAAATATATAATTGGAGCTCAACAGAAAATCAAAACAAATTTATATATGTATGTGAACTTGAAATATGATAGACATGGGATTTTCTTAACATACACGCACATAGCTAAAAGTTATTTAGAAATTTGACCGCAAAATTAAAAATTTCTACATGCCAAAAGACACCACAAAGTTAAAGAACCTGAGCAGACTGGGAGAAAATACTTACAATCCATAAGATAGAGAGTTGTCATCCAACATACATAAAGAACTTTTACTAATCTAAAAAAAGAATTGAAGGACTACAATATACAACTTACAGAAGAGGAAATATATGAATTAAGGCTTAACTCAATAGTGGTCTTAAAACTTAAAAAAAGAAACCATTTCATTCATCAGATTAGGAAAATTTGAAAGTGTCATGATTGTAAGTTGAAGTCCAACACGGATCCACTGGGCTAAAGTTTAAATGCTGAGGCAGGCTGTGTTCCTTCCTGAAGCCTCTATTGGAGACATTTTCCTTGTCCTTTCTCTCTTTCAGAGACAGAGCCTCACTCTGTTGCCAGGCTAGAGTGCTATGGCATCAGCCTAGCTCACAGCAGCCTCAAACTCCTGGGTTCAAGCAATCCTCTTGCCTCAGTCTCCTGAGTAGCTGAGAATACAAGCACCTGCTACAACACTGGACTAGTTTTTCTGTATTTAGTAGAGAAGGAGTCTCACTCTTGCTCAGGTCAGTTTCCATCTCTGAGCTCCATGCAATCCTCCTGCCTCAGCCTCTCAGAGTGCTAGGATTACAGGCGTGAGTCACCACACTCAGCCCTTACCCCATTTCTAATGCTTCTCCCTGGCTCCTGCCCGTAGCTCCTCCATTTCAGAACTAGCAACAGAGAATCACATTCTCCTCATGTTGCCTTCTCTTTCTGACACAGCTAAGCAAGGTTCTCTGCTCTTGAGGACTCCTGTGATTAGATTTGGTGCACTTGAATGATCTAGGATAGTCTGCCATCTCAAGGTGAGCTGATGAGCAACCTTGGTTGTACCTGCAACCTCCTTATTTTGCTTTTACTGCAGTGTGTGCATGCTCGTGTGTAGGTGGAGTGAAACCAAAATCAAAAGATGAACCTATCCATCACCCCACAAGTTTCCATGTGTGCTTTTTTAATGCCTTTATCCCACCTTCTTATTCCTGTTTCCCCCCTCTAGACAGCCACTGATCTGCTTGCAGTCACTTTGAACTCATTTGCATTTTCTAGAATTTTATGTACATGAAATCACACAGTATTTACTCATTTTTGTCTGACTTCTTTCCCACAGCATAGTTACTCTGTGACTCATCGTGTTGCATGAATCAGTTGTTCATTCTTTTTTATTGCTGAGTAGTTTTTCATGGAATAACACAACTTGCATTCATATGTTGATGGACATTTGGGATGTTTCTTTTATTTATTTTTTTTTAAGATTTTATGCTTATTTGTGTACAAGTCTTTGTATGGACATAGGCTTTCATTTCTCTTGGATAAATATCCAGCAATGAAATGACTAGATAATTTATCTGGTAGGCATATATTTAACTTTTTAAGGGATTTCCAAGCACTATTCCAAAGAGGTTGTGTAATTGTACATTCCAGACAGAAATGTCTAGAATTCCAGTTCTTCCATATCTTCTCCAACAGTTGGAATATGTGGAATGGGAAGCTTTTAAAATTTCAGCTGTTGAAATAGATATGTACTTCACTGTCATTTTAATTTACATTTCTCCAATGACTATGATGTTGATTGATTTCAATGCTTCTAAACTTATTGATACTTATTTTATGGTCCAGAATATAATCTGTCTTGGTAAATGTTTCATGTCCACTGGAAAGGAATGTGTATTTACTGTTGTTAGCTAGAGTCTTACATAAATGTCAGGTTGAAGTGCATGATAGTATTCTTCACTTTTTCTATACTCGTAGAGATTTTCTATTTGTTTCATCAATTATTGAGAATGGGTATTGATAATGAATTTTGCATTACCAATATAGGTTTTTTACAATCTACCGATTTTTTATTCATATGTTTTAAAATTCTGTTATTTGGTATCTAAATATTTAAGTTGTGTCCTTTATGTGAACTGACTCATTTACAATTACAAAATTACCTCCTTGATCTCTGCTAATATTTTTTGGAGTGAAATCTACTTTGACGTTAATGCCTGTTGTCATTCATTTGATTTTTGATTAGTGTTCACAGATACATCTTTTCTATCATTTCATTTTTAACTTACTTTTTCCTCATTTTAAATGAATTTCTTGTAGGCAAAATATTGTTGGGTTTTATTTTTTACTCTGATTTGACTGTATCTGACTTTTATTGGCGTATGTAGATCTTACTTAATGTGCTTATTGACATGGTTAGTTTTAAATTTACCATCTTGCTATTTCTTTTCTATTTGATTTGTCTGCTCTTTTTTTTTGTCTTTTTCTTTTTTTGAAGCCTTTTTTAAATTTAGTTATTTTATTATTTCATTTCATTTGTTATTTTAGCAGTTGTTTTAGGATATACAGCATGCACCTTTGATTTTTCTCAGTATATCTTGAAGTGATACTGTACTGCTTTATATATAGCATAAAAACTTTCCAATAGCATCCTTACATTTCTTTTTTCTTGGACTTTGTGCTATCTTTGTCATATATTTTACCTCTGTTTTTGTTATAATATCCATCTTATATTATTGATATTATTGTTGTTGTTTAAATAATCAGTTATCTTTTAAAGAGGTTTTAAATAATAGGAAAAATGTATACACATGTACTCACAGAGTTACTGTTTGTGATGTTTTTCCTTCCTTTGTGTAGATACATATTTTCATCCAGTGTCATTTTCCTTCTTCTTGGAGGGTGGCCCTTAACATTTCTTATAGTGCATACCTACTGTTAATGAACTCTTTCAGCTTTTGAATGCCTGAAAATGTTTTTGTTTTGCCTTCATGTTAGAAAGATATTTCCCCCATGACCTTAAAGATGTCGCTCCAATGTCTTCTTACTTGCAGTTTTTCCAACAAGAAACCTGATGTCATACTCATTTTTCTTCCTCTGTATGTTCTTAACTCTTTGTTCTCTTTTTTTCTGGCTGCTTTTCACATTTTCTTCCTATTACCAGTTTTGACCCATATGATTATGGTGTGCCTTGGTGCTTCCTGTGCTTGGAGCTCATTGAGTTTCTTGGATCTACGGTTTAGAGTTTTCATCAATTTTGGAAAAATTTTGACCATTATTTTATCAAATATGTTTTATGCCTACCCTTCTCTTTTGGTGGCTTCAATTATATATACATTAGAGTTATCTCACTGCTCACTTGATGCCCTTGTCATATTATTTGAGTCTTTTTTTCCCCTTTATGTTCCATTTTGGGTGGTTTTTGTTGTGTTTAGGTAAACTAATCTTTTATTCTGCAATGTCTAATTTTCTGTTAACCCCTCAAATGTAAATTTTTTTTAATTTGTACATAATTATGGCTTTTCTTTTTTTATTTTTTATTTTTATTTTTTTTAATTAAATCATAGCTGTGTACATTAATGTGGTCATGGGGCACCATACACTAGTTTCATAGACCATTTGACACATTTTCATCACACTGGTTAGCATAGCCTTCCTGGCATTTTCTTAGTTATTGTGCTAAGACATTTACATTCCACATTTACTAAGTTTCACATACAAATGTAAATTTTTAATCTAATACCTTGTAGTGTTCATCTCTATAGTTTTGATTTTTGGGTCTTTAAAAAATATTTTCCATGTTCCTGCTCAATATATTCAAGATAAACTATAGCTTTTCCTTTTTTCTTATTCTACCTTTTTGAACATGTGGAATACATTTTAAAATACTATTTAACATCCTTGCCTCATAATTCTAACATCTATGTTAGTCTTGGCTTGATTTCAATTGATTTATTTACATCCTTATAATGGCCCACATTTCCCTGCTTCTTTGCATGCCTGATAATTTTTGATTGAAAGCCAGACATTATGAATTTTACCTTGTTGAGTGCTGGATATTTTTGTATCCCTATAAATATTCTTGATGTTTCTTTCTGGGATTCTGTTAAGCTACTTGAACACAGATTAATGCTTTCTGGTCTTGCTTTTAAGATTCATTAGATGGGACCAGAGCAGCATTTAATTTAAAGATAGTCATTCCCCACTACTGAAGCAAGACTCTTCTGAATATTTAACCCAATGCTTCATGAATTATGAGATTTTCTAGTCTGGCTAGTGGGAATAGAGTTCCTTGCAAATGCTCCTTCAAAACGAGATCCTCGATCCATTTCTAACCAGATTTCCAGCCCCTAAGCAAGCTCCACATCTCCTCTGGCATAACCTTCGCTCAGTTATAGGGCTGGACCTTTGGGTTTGCATAGTAAATTTCCCATGGGAGATAGTAATATTATGTCATGGATCATTGTTTTGCTGTGTTTTATTGTGTATGTAGCAGATCAATACAATAAGTAGTATTTACTAAAGTTACCATTTATTTCTGAATGATGGAATATCAATTGTCCTTGTTCAATAATAGCTGATTTTTTTTAATTTGAGGTGGATGTGGGGAGGCTGATGGAGATTGGGCAGAAGGCCCCCAAGCTGCCTTCCACACAGTGGCTGACTGCAGGAGAATCAAGTATTCCAGGAGCCCAGAAGAGAGGAGCAACAGCCACCAGAGTCAGACATGAACATTATTAATTAATTCATTATTGTTTCAATGATCTATATTCCTGAAATGATGGGGTAGCTTTTAAAGATAAAACTCTTCTCATTAGCTGGTAGTTTCTAGTTATCACAAATACAGTGACACCTGTTGTTAGGGTTCAGTTGTAAGTTTACCCTCAGATTCAAATTGTTTAATTAAACTCCACATTCATTACTGGAGGTTAATGAATGGGGGACATAGAAAGGAGGAGGATTAAGAGCTATCAGAGGACTAGCGGCTGGCAACATCAGGAGAGTTAATTCTTTCATATTGGGCTCCTTTAGCTGACAGGGAGACAGACTTGAGGTACCACGTTCAGCTCAGAGTAGGCAAGAAATGCCTTCCCAAAGGGCAGAGGGAACTCAGGGAAACAGGACTTCTTTTCTTCATCACAGGTAACCCGACTTACAGGAGTCCCTAAAGAGAAGAGAGAAAGCTTCTTTAACTAAAGCTAAATATTCTTTTCATTCTTTGTTTTATGATCACAGTGCAAAGTTTTAAGTTGAAGTTGGTGGAGTTTAGACAATTTGAATCTGAGGCTAAACTTACAACTGAACCCTAACATCTGGCATTATATTTGTGATATCAGAAACTATCGGGAAATGAGAAGGAGGCTTGTACTCAATTATTCTGCCCTTCTGATTCCAAAAATGTCATTTCCTGTCGACCCTCCTTCCTTTAGGGCAGCGGTTCTCAACCTGTGGGTTGCAACCCCTTTGGGGGTCAAATGACCCTTTCACAGGGGTCGCCTAAATACAGCCTGCATATGAGATATTTACATTATGATTTATAACAGTAGCAAAATTACAGTTATGAAGTAGCAATGAAAATAATTTTATGGTTGGGGGTCACCACAACATGAGGAACTGTAGAAAGGTTGAGAACCACTGCTTTAGTGGGCAGTCTTTCCCAACAGGTTCTTTGTTTGTCATAAGCAGACCCCTGATAGCACTGAGGATGTTCTGAGCTGAACATAATTTAACATTATGCTCAATTATTAAATTATTAGAATCCTTTAATAATAAAAGGCACTCACTGGAGAGGGGGATAGGATAGAGTTTGGGACTGGAGGGAAGAACAGTGGTTGGGGTTAGCAGGAAATCATTGACACTAGAGGAAAGGAAAGGGCTGAAATGGAATAAGAGAAAACTGCTGTGTGAGGAAGCTTGGCAGGGTTGGTTCCAGAGAGCCAACAGCAGAGTATGGAAAATAAGTTTTCAGTAGCCTTATTCTTTCATCTTCTCCCCCGTCCTTCTCCTCACTGCGCCATCAGGTCAGACCCTCTTCCCCACACTGCTACTTCCTCCTCCAGGTTCCTTCCTCCAACCCATACTCCTATTGCTCTGGCCCTCCCAAGAGCTTACCATAGTGGAAGAAAATTAGTTGATTAATTCTCTCTGTAGTGTTAAGGACTAACAAAGCCCTAATATATTCCCCCTGGCAGGCAGGGAGGAAGATTTTCAGTCCAGCAGCAGCCCCACAGGAAGTCAGTTACAGCCAGTGGTGCTTCTGGAAATGTTCCTGAGCAGATGCTCAGAAACTCCGATCTGTGCGCCCTGGCTCTCTATCCCTAGCCGAACCTTCCTCCAGACTTCCTGGTGGCCTGCTCCCCAGGTGGGCATCCGCCACAAGCATTTTCAAGGGGTTATGAAAAGCTAATTGAACCCTCTAGGAAAAGTCTATAAATGTTGCTATTTATTTATGCCCTTAAATAATACTTTTTATGCATCCTGAGTGCTTTGGAGATATGCAGAAACAGCACAGCATGTTCTACGGGCTCAAGTAATTCTTTATCATCTCTAAAAAAATTTTTTTTTCCTAATAGCTGCTCATAATAATCTCTTAAAAAGCAAAAATACAGCCAGCATTCCTACAGAATTAGCTGCATTGCCTGTTGCAGGGTGTGGAATTCTTTGTTCAGTGCTGGGGCTACTGGGTTTTGCAGGATTAACCGAAGAGTTAGACAGAACTTAGGACCTTGGAGATAACTGAATGTTAAAACCCACCTCTTAATAGTTCTCATGACTTTCCCCAAAGAGAGAAAGCAACTCTCTTTTTCTCCAGGGGGTCCTTCCTTGGGATCTGCCTGGGGGAATTGAGTCATGATAGATGCCCTTCACCATTCTCTTGAATTATATATGGTGGTGATTTTTTTTTATTTAACTTTTCTAAAAGTATGAGAAGCCATGAAGAAAATGGCTACCTCTAAAAAAGCTTTTTTTGACCCCCTCAGTGTGGCTAAAATGGGGATGATGTGGCCCACCTCTCAGGGTAGGCTTGTCAGCAGGATATAAACTGTCACAAGTAGGATTTGGCACAGAGCAGGTGTCCTTCTTCCCCATGGAGGATCCCATTCCTTCAACTGGGACACTTGGGAAAAGAAGCTTCCAAAGCCTGCCATGCTCAGAGGTTCTCCCACCAGAGAGCCTGGGATCTCAGGATCTGGGTCTCTGAGGACCTTTTTGAAAGTTCCCAGGCAATAGAATTCACAGATTTGAAGAGCAGAGGTGAATGCGAAAATGACCTATCCTCTCAGCCGTCCTGGGGCAAACATTCAGGAAAACGCGTGTAGATGGTCCACATGGAATGTTCTACCAACTGACTGATGGCAGATCTCGTTGGCAATAGAATTACATTTAAGACAGCTGCTGACACGATGCTACAGAGGAATCACCGTGAGTTCCTGGATGGCGTGAGCAGGTTTGGTAGGTAGCCTGCATCCATGCCAGGGGGTAGAAAACAGAACAAATGTGACAGGGAGGAAGAGAAGACACAGGGGAGAAGAGAAGGAAAAGGAGCATGAGAGGAAGGACTCAGGCTGCTGCAGGCCCTCTCTGCACCAGGTGCGGAGTTAAGCCTCTGCTTACCATCTCATTTAAGCCTCATGAGGCCGGTACTTGGCAGCACACCATAAATAAGTCACATAGCTTGGAAGTGGGAGAGTAGTTAGAATTCAAATCTGGGTCTGTCTAATCCCAAAATCTACAAAACTTCCCCATTATATGACTTTAAGGCCAGAAGAGAAGGCGGCAGGAGCCCCCTTTAAGGTTGAACCTTAAAAGGTATTTGGGACTTCAGCAGATGAAGGGAGAAGGGGCATTTCAGGTGGAGGTGATGTCAGCGTGAAAACAGAAAGGTGGGAGGCACGAGGGGGGACCTGTGTAGCCGAGGGGTAGAACAGCTTTCCTTTACTGTCACCTTTCACCTTTTAGGATTCTACAGAGTGGAAACAAAACCAAAAGGGCTCTTCTGAGGGTGAAATGAGATGAAGCACCTGGCAGGGAACTTGGCACTTAATAAATAGTAGCTCATTCATCTGCCCAGCAAATATTTATTAAATGTCTGCTATCTATCAGGCAAGGAGCAAGGTCTGTCTAAACAGAACTAACCAAGTCCTTGTCCTTACAAAGGTTATATTCCAGCAGGGAAGAGCAACGTTTAATCATTTATTACACAGTTTAATAACAATAGTGATAGGGATTTCAAAAGAGAAGTATGAAGTGTTACACGGCCTTTTATGGCAAGGAAGCTGAAACAAGGAGGAACAGCAATTGCCTCCCCAAAGCAAGTACATGAACATTGTGTGTGAGGGTCCTTTTAGGGATGATTTTAACCAATGCGAATCTCAAGATCAAGGTTTTAGCAAGGGAGGTACATGGTCATTATCCAACATGGTCACATGTTATCACTAAGAGAGGATAATGAGGGTCTTTTCCAGGGAACCACTGGACGTGTTTGAGTAACGATACCATCAGCAGAGCCACTTTTAACAAACGTCTACCTAGAGTCATGTACACAGGTAATTGGGAGGAGGAGTGACTGAAGAGCAAGGGGTCATCAGGAAGCTTTCTTCTGGGTAATTAATAAAGGTCTGAACTAGACTTTGGTCAACAGGAATTGACAGGAGAAACAAATGCAAGAGACATTTTTAAGAAAGGAATGACAAGGTTTTGAGCTTTCTTTGAAGTCGGAGGTGAAGGAAATGAAAGGGTAAAAGACTACTAGAAAGTTTCAGACCTGATGCTGATAAGAATGAGGATGTCACAGCCAGAAATAAGAAAATCAGAAGAAAGTGCTGACTTAAGGAGGAAAATGGCCAACTTCCAGTTTTCACTCGTTGAGTCAGAGAGGACGGTATGCCCTGGGAAGAGGGGGATGCCTCACAGATACATCCAAGAAATATTGGCTCTGTTGACTAGGATTATAAATAGGGAAGAGGAGCTGTTCAGAAGGAGAGGCTGGAGGTGGCATCAGCAAGAGCAGAGGAGTAGGCACCATCAATTAGGTGACGAGAGAGAAGAGGGGCTGAGGCATGGAGCATCGTGAGCCACCCCCATTGGGAGGGAAAGGCAGAAAGTCAGAGAGAAGCAAGAGGAGCTGGGAGCAGGAACAGGAGAGGCTGGTGGAGCACTGGAGGAGGCCAGGTGCCACCAGAGCCCAGGTGGGCAAGGCAGGAAGAGGCAGGGGACTGAAGTTTCAGATGGAACCCAAGCCCACCCCGTTTTGATGCAGCCACAGAGGCCCCTACTCTCATGGGGCCTGGCCATCCTCAGCCCCAAGCCCTTGAGAAGAGTCTGGGTGGGGAGTGCTCCCTGCCTGAGCAGTGGACTCAGGCTGGCCACATAATTTGGGGACCCACTGCAAAACAAAAATGTGGGGCTCTTTGTTCAAAAAACAGGAAAAAATATATACTGTTAGTAGATTCTAAAATATGAAAAATTTCCCTTTGCTTTGGTGGCCTCTCCCCTGTCCTGGGGTTTTTATCTGCCATTTGGTTGTTATCCTCCTTTAGGGAAAGGGATACTCCAGGCAAGACTGTGTTGTGACTTAGGGTCCAGCCTGCTGCTGGGCCACCGTGTAGTGACCTCACTGGGGGCAGGAAAGTCGGGCAGGCATCACCCCTTCCCAACTCATGGTGAATGGGGGGCCCCTGAGGGGTTCTGACTTCTGTGCCATTCTGGGATGTGCTTTGAACTTGAATGGGAGGTGCCAGACTCAGGCAGGATATTTATCTTCATGCCTGACCCCAAGATGCTGCAGCACCTGCAGGCCCAACCCAAACCTTCCCTGTGCCCACATGCAAACCCCTGCTGGGCTAGAGGGGGGAGGGCAGTTGCTGGATGGGGGGAGGGGCCAAAAGGGAGGGTGACCTGGCTGCCAGGGCTTAGAGGGTTACATGGTTGAGAAAACTTCCTCTCCTGTCCCCCAGGGAGGAAAGCAGGGGGCAAGTGGTGAGATTGCCCAGGAGCAGAAACTCCAAGCCCCAGATGTCACTTACAAAACAGAAATTCAAAAGTAAAATCATTAAGAATTCACAAGGGTGACAGCAGAGCATTGAACCACAAGCATAGGGCCTATACTGGTCACCTGCTCATGAAGGTGGCCCACATAAGAGGCCACCTCAGGGCCAGCTGGGGGCCTGGTGGCTGACGAGGTGCTATGGGAGGCCTCCTCTTCCTTTCCACTGGCTGTCCATTCTCTCCGAGCTCTGTCTCAAGGTGGTCCTTGTGGGTCTATTTCCCCAGCCCCAAATAAGGGAAAAACCAAGCGAACGGTGTTCCCAGAGCTGCCTCCTGCGGTTCCTCTGGGAACAGAGGCTCACACAGGCTCAGGACACTGAGAGGCTCCAGTGCTATCTTTATTAAGTTTCCTGTAATCACGTCACAATAGCCAAGCCCCACAAGAGCAAGAAGAAATCAATTCTTTAGCCGTCAGAGTGTGATGTCAGCTCCAGCACTGGGTGCAGCAGCCAGGAGCATAGGTCTGGTGTTGTCCTTGGAACCCAGCAGTCCCCCCCACGGGTTGAGTGCAGCCTGCCTGCCCTGCAGCTGCCCAGGGAGTGGCAGCTTCCTGAGAGTCAGCCACAGGCCTGCCCCCACGGCCTGGCTCCACGGGCAGCCCTCTGGACAAAGCTTCAGCCACCTCTGCTTGTCCTCAGCTCCTCCTTCTCGTCACTCTCCCCCACCCCCACCCTGACCACATGGTTGAGGGGTTGACCTGGGTGGACTGAGGGTGGAGTTCTCCGTGGTGCCCGCTCTGCCCAGGGCTCTCCTCTTCTGTACACCTATTGGCTCCTAGAAGGGTCTCTGGGTTCAGGAAAGTGTGGGTCCAGATTCCCACAAGGACAGTACTGACGTGATCTAATTGGCCTCTCAGATCTTAAAGTGGTAGACTTGGAAGCACTGGCAAATAAGGATGAAGAACAGCACTTTGTTCACATCTTCAAGTGTCTTTGTCCCAATGAACATTCCCCTTTCTAAGTACCTATAAAATAAGCATTATGCCTAACCCAGCCAGCTCCAGCCTGAGTTAAGCTTGCTCTTAAGCAAAAGGTTATGGACTTTCCTGTGGCTGAACAGGGGAGACCAGTGAGTTGCATGGAAGAGTGCTGACCTTCAGAGGGTCCTGGGGAACCGTGTGGGAGGCTACTGCAGGTTGTGTGTGACCTTAAACCCAGAGGAAAGGTCCCTGCTCCTTACCCAGAACAGACCTCAGCCCAGAACCCCTGCCCCTTGCTTTGCCCAGAGGGCTGCCCATGGAGCCAGGTTGTGGGGGTAGGCTACGGCTGACTCAGGCTGTGACCTGTTCTTGGATCCTGTTCTTGACCTAGGCAAGCCGCAAACAGCAAAGCATGGTTTGGGGCATCTGAAGAACAAATGCTTAGAAAATGACCCAAACCCAGACCCAGCAGCTGCACGCTATACAAGGCCAGCCTGTGCAGTGCTTCAGAGACTGGGGGAGGAGGCGGCAGACAGGGGAGCATGGGGGAGGGCAGGAGAGGATGGGGCCTCTCTATCCTTCAGGCATGCAGTGCCCTGCAGGCTGGGGTGCTCAGGCAGGTATAATGCTGAGGAGAGGGGTGGGAGGAACAGAGCCAGGGTAGTGGCCGGAGCTGCCAGAAATGTGGAGTATCAGGCAGGGGCAGAGATTCTGGGGCTCAAATTCCAACCCCACCATTTTCTGGGGATGACTTCAGGAAGGTAACTCAACCTGGCTGCACCTCCATTTCCTCATCTGTAAAATGGGCTGGGCAATAAACCACACGCACGTCCTTCCTCAGGCTTGCCAAGGTACAGCCCCAGTCTGGAGCGTGGAGATTGCCTTGTAGAGCCCAAAAGGCTGATCAGAGTTGCCCTTCTTGTTCAGGTAGTAGGGGAGTGTTTACTGAGAATATCTCCCATTGATATCTTTTCATCCACAAACCAATAACATCAAAGAGCCTGGTTTGTTGTAAGGATAAAATGAGTTACTAGTTATAAAGCACCTTTTCTGCTGCATTGTAGGCTGTATTTTATGATGATTTGGTGAATATTGGAGCTGGTCTCAGACATCATCATAGGTCATGTTGGAAGGAGCATAGCCCAGGGAGCTAAAAGTAATAAAGAGGGAATTCCCAATCTGTAACTTGCATCTCCCAGGAAATGTTGAAGAGGTGATAATTTGTAATTTCCAACAATTTTTATATTTCCAAGCTCCTCACCCATCCGACCCTGCCCTCCTTTAATTCTGCAGCTCCCGCCACCAGTTCACTCCCAGTCTCTGCCCCCCGCCTGGTCTGTCTCCCTCCTTCAGTGGTAAGCTAAGGCTGAGGCTGGCCATCCTGGAAGACGGGGTGCCCCTTTTCATCCTGCTTTGGCTCAGTGACTCTCATTGGCTTTGTCGAACATTCCTTAGACAGCATGGCAGGCCAAATTAGGCTGCATGTTCCCCACTTTGTAGTCTGACAGCTCTTTCCACTTTCCCAGATCTCTCCCTGCTTCTTCCCCAGAAGGATTTCCTTAAAATCCATGTACATTTGATCCCATCTTGCTGTCTGCTTCTCAGAGGACCTGCCCTCCTCTTCCCTCTTCATTCGTCATGTAGATCAAATCGGCCTCACTGGTGAGTCCTTCCTCAGGCTCGCCAAGGTGCAGACCCAGTCTGGGGCCTAGAGATTGTCTGGGAGAGCCCCCAAGTGGGGAAAGGCTGAGCAGAAATGCCCCCCTTATTCAGGTAGTAGGGAAGGATTTACTGAGAATATCTGCTGATTGATACTTTTTTATCCCCAAACTCATAACATCAAAGAGAAGATTTAGTTCTTTCTGGGTGCCAGGCACTGGGCTAAGAACTTTCCCTGTGTTCCTTCACTTCTTCTTCACCCTAGTCCTGTGAGATAGATATTATTGTTCAGATTTTACAGATGAAGAAAGCAGGGCAGGTTAATCATTAAACAAGGCCCCATAACTAATATATAAGTGGTGGAGTCAGCCAGGAGCCCCCCGTCCCACCTCAGTGCCTGTGACCTTGGGAAGCGTGCTATGTCCTGCAGCAGAGGCAGTGGTAAGCTCTAGGGTTATGGACTGAGAGGAACATGGAGGGAGGCAGGAAGACCATGGCCAGGGGACGGCCACGCCACCTTACGGATCCAGCTTCCTTTCAAAGACAGGGACACCCTGGTTTGGGGGCATGGTCTTGCTGCCCACAAGGAAAGCTGCAGCTTCGGGGAGAGGGGATAGAAAGAGGGAGAGGGTTACAAAGAAGAGGGGAGCTGGTGGGAAAGGAGCAGAGGCATCTGCTGGAGAACGTTCAATGTCATCCTGAATTAGATCATAAAAAGTAAGTGCTTTTTAAAAGCAATTTTGCTCAGCAGGGGATGTGCTGTCAAGTTGCCTGGTGATTCACAGGCTCTCTGCCTCACAGCCCCTACTTGAGAGAGGGGGTGAGGCCACTGCTGTGGGGAACATGGTCCAGCTTCTCTGTTGTCTGCTGGAGGTTGAATTGACCCAGCCATGGCTGAGTCCCAGCCCGGACATGGGAAGCTCCTCAGCTGAGGTGAGCTCTGCTCCTGTGATAGACAGAAGCACCTCCTGACGCCAGACAGAGCTGGGCTCAAACCCCGGCAGGATTGCCCACGCACAAACTGTCCTCCTGGGTGCCACTAAACCTTTCTTGGCCTTAGTTATCCCCTCCAAACATAGAAAGAATGCTCATACCTTGGCAGGAGGTCCTTGTGAGAATTAAATGAGATAAGCTCTGCACAAAGTCAAGCACATGAGTGATCAAAGGGCTAGCTCTTTTTAAAATTCTTTATAGTTGTTTTTATTATGAACACCTGCCTGAGAGTGGAGGGTTCAGGAAAGGAAAGAAAGTCATGCCTCCTCCCCGAGAGTGCTGCTGCTGTCCAGTACTGAGTATCCCTCCTCTTCTGTAGTGGGTGTGGAGGTAGGGAGTTCTGGCTGGTGGCGTGGAGACAAGAGTAATGTACACCACTTCCAGGCCTGGCTCATCAAAACCTTACACACGGAACCTGCGTCTTTTCTTTCTGTCTTGTGTGCTTGTTAGAGATGGCAGTGCCAGAGATGGCTGAAGCCTGGATCCCTGCGTGACAGTGTGGAGCAGAGCTCTCCCACTGCAGGAATGCCAACCCCCTTGTAAACTGCTGGTGAGTGAGAGACAGCCTGTGTCAAGCCACCAGGGGTGCAAGGGTGTTTCCCGTAGCACTTAACCCATCCTGACTTTAACACTCAGCTTAGCCACAATGATTTGGGGACAACTGTGGCTCTAGTCTGTTTGAAAGCTTTGTGAAAGGAGGGAGTGACAGGAGGTGGTCTTTAAAGCTCAGACATCCAAGGTGGCTCATGGATCTCTAATTTGTAGTTAAGAAATGACCTGCACCCCCTTTTGTCTCTCAAGCCCTGGGCCTCAAGCTTCAGGCCAGTCTGCGACGACTCACTAGGTCAGCATTTGGGGGAGAGAGAGTGAGACTAGCTCTGAAGTTCCAGATCACATGAGTGTATTGGAGTGACTGTGTCTGTGCCAGTGTGAGGGGGCGTGGCTAAACTGATATGCAAATATTTACTTGTAGATTGCTTTTCTTAACCAGCTGTTGGAAGGGGTGTAGTCAGGGAGAACCATAGCTCACCTCCATATCTCCAGTCAGCAGCCAGTGCACCAGTCTAAAACCCCTGAAATGATAGCTGGGTTCTCTGTCTGCACTCCTTCTTTTCTTTGCCTCTTTCTCTCTTCATAGGCGTCTTTTTTGTGCTGGGGCATCTTCACAAGTGCTGACCCAGGGGCTGTGCTTCATGGCCCACCAGAGGCTATCAGAGATGGAGGGGACCTACCCAACTGAAAATGAAAGGGGAAGAAGGGATGAAATCAAGCAGGCAAGGGTATGTGCATGGAAAAGATGGGGGGGCAGGAGGCAGGGAGAGATGGAGGGATGTTAATGTGAAATGGGGTCCCCAGCACTGTGACTTGCCAGATATCACTTACTCAGAGCCATGCAGAACTAGGTTCAAATATTACTTAAGCCAGCTACAGAATGATTTTGGAAAAATTACTCAGTCTTTAAAAACTTCAGTTATACATCTTAAGATTGAGGATCGTACTAGCTACCTCTTAGTGATGTGAGGATTCAGTGAGATGATGTAAGTGAGGCCGATGCCTGACTCACAGAGGGCTCAGTGAGGGGCAGGCACAGTCGTCCTTGGGTATCCATAGAGGATTGGTTCCAAGATCCCCACAACTCTGCAGATGCTAAAGTACTTTGTGAAAGGCGGCAAGACACAGGCCCCCATATAGAGAGACGAACTGCTTACTGACTGGGGTGCATTCTGAGACATATGTCATTAGGGAATTTCACTGTTGTATGGACATCATGGGTTATCTGTCCTTACACAAACCTAGACAGCACAGCCCACTACATCCCTGGGCTGTGGTACAGCCCACTGCTCCTGGGTTACAAACCTACACAGCATATTACCGTACTGAATTCTATAGGCAACCGTAACATGGTGTCTTTAAGTGTTCACGTATTTAAATATATATAAACATAGAAAAGATACAATAAAAATATAATATGGGAGTATAATCTCATGGGACCGCTGTTGTGTATACAGTCTGTCTTTAACTGAATGCCGTTATATAATGCATGACTATAATTTGAAATAATTTCTAGACTACTTGTGACACCTAATACAAGGTAAATACTATGGAGATGTTATTATACTGCATTGGTTTTTATTAGTATTATTTTATGGTTTGGTTATTTTTTTTTAATATTTTCAATCCCTAGTTCGTTGAATGCACAGGTGTGGGACTTGCAGGTAAGAGGGCGACCCTATTAGGTGTAATCTTGTCCCTATGTTATCTGAGACACTCCTCCCCAGGTTGTATCTCTTCCACGTGCCTAGGGGCTAGCTGAGAGGCTCCGAGGCAGATGAGACTGAGAGCAAGATGTGTTCATAGCCAAGGACAGAGAGGGGAAAGTGACGATGCTGTTTCTGTGCCTCCAAGGGGCCCAAGCTGGACTCCGCGTGAGCTGCAAACTTCACTTCTGCTTCAGCTGCAGAGGCAGTGACAAGACGGTGAGAGGCCAGACCCTGGGGCCAGCTGCCTGGGTAGAATTCTGTTGCCACCACTTACTTGTGACATGCTCCGTGGCAATTAATCTCTCTGTGCCCCAGTTTCCTCATCTGTAAATTAATAATAATGATATTCAGGATTGTTTATCAACCCAGTAAGTTAATATATGAAACATACTTAGAACTGTGCCTTACATATAGTAAGCGCCTTGTGAATGGAGCCGTTGTTACCTTTAGCCCAGGAAGAAGTGGGAAGCGAAGCTACTGCTGTTGGTGGGGGCTGTGTATAAGGAATAAGGACAGTATTTGCCCTATGCCCACACCCCTTCCCCGGGTCACATTCATGGTCATTTTAGACCAGCAGAGCTGAACTGCCTTTCAAGGTTTACCAGGCCTCTCCCCTCATCTATCCTTCCAAGGGTGGACCTCACCACTGACCTGCAAACCCCTGGGCCTGAAGGCTGGCCCAAGGGTGGCTTTTGAGGGGATACGGCCATGTGTAGATGGAGTGGGAGCTTGTTGGTCAGGGATCCACCCCATGTGCATGAGAGCCCTGTGCTGTGGGATAAAGCTGGGGTGTAAAGAGAAGGGGGCAGCGGGGCACCTCTGCACCTTTATGCTGTGTGAGTTTTGGGGTAAGGACTTCATATAGATAAAGAGTCAGGCACCTGTCTCCAGCCACCCCTCCTTGGCACACTTAGCCCTTAGAGTCTTCATGCCAAGGCAGGGTGATGGCACTGTTCCAGGATGCCCTAGATGACAGCAATGGATGTTCACAGACGGGCCGGAGTGGACACATTGGCAGCTCCACAGTGAGGACCCTAAGCTGGCCTCAGGAACAGGAGCTTCGGGCATTCAAGGCCAGCTTTTTCAGATCACAAGGCTGAGCTCCTCTGCTCCAGCTTTGCAAGACAGACATCCTAGGGATATGCCAGTGACCTTGGGCTCTGAAACTTAAGCTACCAGATCCCAAAAGGAGACCTGTTCTTTCAGATTTTTGGATTGTGAGAAGCTGAGCTCAATCAGGGTTCCTTGAGTAATGTGGTGTTTGTGGCAAGGAAGCACTTGGGAATATGAAGGTGAGAATGCCAATCACAGAGCCACACTGTCAAGGTGCGGTAGAGAAGATGAACAAACAGGCCTGGGCTAAGAGCAGAGGCCTCCTTGTGTCTCTGGGGCACAGCCTGACATGTCTGAGCCCTCTGAACACACTAGCCTCTCCCCATCGCCACCCACATGTCTTCCTTGCTCTCTGCTCTAACTTCTCACTGTCACACAGCCTCTTCTTCCTCAAGACTCTGACCCTCCTGGGGATCCCTCCTGCCCCCTACCCTAGCCTCTCTCTGGGTTCTGTGTTCACTGCTAACTGCTATGACTTTCCATATTGCTCCAAGTCATTCATCTCTGGGGAGAAATTATCATGCCAGGTCAACTCTTTGCCCACTGCCAGTGTGTACCTTGGCCACACGTGGTTCAGATTCCTATGGCTCAACTATAATCACTTGGGGGGAGGTTACACAGTTCTGGGGAGGACAGGTTCTCTGCTATAGCAACAGCAGGTGCAGCCAATGCCATGACCCATCTGTCCAGCAGCAAGGGAGGGAGTCTGCGGGCCAAGGGCCCTTTCCAAGGTTCACTCATTTGTCACTCAGTGCTGCTCTTCCTCCTGAATACCACCTCAGTCTCCCCAAGAGGGCACAGAAGCGGGTACACTAACACCAACAAGTCAGAGGAGAGGGGCTGATCCACACAAGCCCTGGACCTCTTACCCCACTCCCTTTTCCTCCCGTTTTTTCCACTCACCTCCGAAGACAGGCCATTGAGTTGACCTCATTTCTTCTTGTTGTTGCAATTTTGGAGCCAGGGTCAGGTTTGAACTCACCACCTCCTGCATATGGGGCTGATGCCCTACTCCTTGAGCCACAGGCACTCCTTGAGCCACAGGCCTGACCTAACTTCTTTTTTAAACAACGACATCAACAGTGATCCAGCAAATATTTGATGAGTAGCTTCTGTGGTAAAGTCTCTCCATTTAGCACCAGAATTTTATCTGAAGCTAGTAGAAAACCAGAGTATGTGAATACAAAATAGTATTTTACTATTTACTTTGATACACGTCTTTTTATTTGAGCTTATTAATACCCCAGTAGCGTCAGTAGGGAAGCTATTTCCATCATACTAATTTTGTGAATGAAGAAATTGAAGTTGAGAGAGGACCCACTGACCTGCCCAGGGCCATCCAGGGAGAAGCAGAGGACTCAATAGGAGAGCTCAGGTTGCAGCACCTTCCTTGTGCAACTCTATAGCATACCTGGTTTTGTCTTGTGGGACAAAAGTCACTTTATGGCTAGGACCTCTTTTTGTGTTACCTGTATTGTTCCATGTGTAGTACTCAGTGACATTCCTGGTTTTGACCTAAGATGCTCAGGAGGTATCTATCATCTCTTCTTGAATGGGTGTGGTGGCCAAAGTGTCTTCCCCTAGTGCCGGACGGGGTCATATCTTCTTCCCAGTACCTAGGAATGACCTCCTTTCCTGTCCATGTGCATCTCAGGCCTACTCTTCCCTGTCCATGGTCCTGGACTCAGGGTCTGTCACTTTGCATCCCTGGGGAATTGCTGGTCTCCTCTCTCAGAAGGCCCTTCCTACCTCTTACCCCAAGGCATCTGCTTGCCAGGAGCCTAGTTCTAAATCCCAATGCTACTCAGCTGGCCTGGGTTCCCACTTTCAAGAAGCAATGGTGCTGGACTCTACCTGAGTATTACACCAGTTTTACACCAGGGATCTAGGCTGCAGCCCCACACCTACAGCTGGTTGGTTGAATCACGAGACTTTTCTTACCTTCTCAACTAGAAGGAGAAACTCATGGATCAAAAATAAGACAAAATCTGAGCCAAGTTCTAGGAGTGAAGACAAGAAAGGTGGAGCCTATGGGAAACTTTCACTTAATTGCTTTGTATGCTCAGAAACAGAATATAAAGGAAGAAGTTGGAGCTCAGTCTTCCTTGGAGTGAAGAAGGTGGGTGGAGAAGGTTCTCCTTAATCAGAGCCTGGTTGGAAGCCAAGAAAGCTGTGGCAACAGCTGATGGCTACTCCAGTGGTGACTGGGATAGAGAAAGCCATGCAGAAAAATTGTGGGATGTGTTTTTTACAAGCAAGTGATTGCTGGTGTTGCTGGATTTCCTGACCAATGGCTAACGTTCCAGGCATCCAAGTGCTATCATATCTTCCTTTTAACTCCTCAGGCATCTCCTCCATGGTGTTCATGTGGGTAAATAAGATAGAGGTTGATGTCTTTCTTATGTAACTGTTCAAGACCTGGCAGGTGGCTCCACTCTATGAAGTCATCCAAGAACCCAGGTCCCTTTCATCTTGTTTCTCTAGCATTTTATAATGTACTGCTTCTCAAACTTAGCCGCGCATTGAATCTGATGGCAACCAAGCTGGAGTACTACTATCATGAGGGCACTGCCTTGGCTACATGGTTGAGGCTGGACCACAGGCACACACAAGCCTGGAAGTTGCTCATTCGGCTTCTGTGGACATTCCATTGGTGAGAATTTGGTCATGACATATAAACCTTTAATTATAATACTACATGGTAAGTGCTAAGATTCTTACTAAAACTCAAAAGAGGGGCATCTAAATCAGCTCTGGGAAATCCGAGAAGCTTTCTGGGAGGCCATAGCCCTTGGTAGCTACATAGCTAGTTTTGTTTACCTGGTTAACGTCTAGCCTTGGTCCCTTCATCCATGAAATGGAGCTAATAACTGAAACTGTCCTAGAGTGTTGTGAGGATTCTGTAAGCAAAGTCTTGCAAAGTACTTAGCACAATGCAACCCATAGTTAGCATTGGATAAATATAAGCTGCTCTGTTACTGTGATCTTCTGGAGTAAGTGGGGACTGTGGAGATAGGAAGACGTTATGGGGCTGTGACACAGCCAGGGCTGGGACTGGCTTGTAGTTTCTTTTCTTTGGTTAGTGAATATAACGAGGCAGCCTGACACCAATGCCTGGCCCAAACTGTGGCTGCAAGTGGTGTGTGTTGGGGTGTGTGTGTTGGGCTGCCAGCAGGAGCAGAGATAGCAGAACCCAGACATTTAGGAAAGAAGGGAACACAGGGCTGCCTGCTTCACCTAGAATCTAACAGCAGAGATTGTTGGACTTGACTGTGGCCTCTCTACCTGCCTGTCTCTGAGGACAGCAGACACCCTCAGGGGCAGACGGGAGGCAGGAGGCTATCTTGAGCCCACGTACCCTCACAGCTGCGTGTCTGTGGTGGATACAGCTGAAGTCGGCCAACATGCACCAGCTCTGGCTTCATTTTCAGTACAACTCAGTGCTGAACTACTAAATCCTTCTTCAATTTCTTTCCCTCTCTTCTCTGTCTGTTCTCGCCCTCTCCCCCCACCGACCCATGCTGCCTCAGACAAATGTGCCTCTGTGTTTTCTATGCTGGCCTACGCTGTTCTCTGGAACGTGTCTCTCCCTGCAGAGCAGCTGGGGCCAGAAGTGCCCTTCAATTCCCCACATGGTCTCAGTTCTAGGATTTTTCTCCCTTTCTCTTCTGAAATGGAGACAAAAACTAAAAGATCACATGTGAAAAGGTAACTTAGGGGTGGAATTCAGAGATCATTTTGCATTCACTGAGCTTTAAAAGTAGAGATAGGGGCTGTGGAGATTGGAAGACGTCATGGGGCTGTGACAGCTAGGTCTGGGACTGGTGAGGTGGAGGCTCTCTGGGAGGCTGAGGCAGATGGATGCCTTGAGCTCAGGAGTTCCAGACCAGCCTGAGCAAGAGCGATACCCTGTCTCTACTAAAAAGAGAAAAAGTAGCCATGAGTGGTGGCATACTCCTATAGTCCCAGCTGCTCAGGAGCTGAGGCAAGAGGATCACTCAAATCCAGGAATTGAGGTTATTATGAGCTATGGCATGATGGTTTACTCTATTTCAATAAATAAATAAACAAATAAATGAATGAAAGTAGAGATAGGAACTCCCTAGGGCCCCTAGCACCAGGAGTAGGGGCACAGAGGAGACCCATGTCACAGAGTAGCTAAAAACTCCCAATGAAAGTCTACAGATGTCTATTTTAGGGCAAGCAATCAGCAGAATGGGGTGTGCCTCAGGCCACGCCTGAGTTAGTTTGCTGCCCTCTAGGCCAAGACATGGGGTTTTGTTTGGGTTTTTGGTTTTTAAAGATTTTCAGAGGCAGCAGTGGCTCCAGCTTTCTCAGACCCTGTTCTCCCAGATAAGAGGGTGGTTTCTCCTCTCTCCTCTCTTCCTCCTCTCCAATCAAAGTGCTTCCATAACTGAAATTGTCATTTTGCTGGTAATAGCGTGGAGGCATTAGCAGTGCTCCTCTCAGTCAAAACACCTTCTCCCCAGCTCTCTCCGGCTCCCAAACACCTGCCTGTCAACCGCGTTCAGATAGTTGTCTTCAAAGATTCACAAATGAAAAAAGAAAAAATTGGGGGGTTGGGGGTTAGGGAGAGAGAGAATTTATCTCTGTCTGGCACAGCACTCTCCAAACCAAACAAAGAAACGTAAATCATGTTTCCTCTCCCCCTCCGTGGTCACAGCAGCCAGCTCAGCAAAGGAGGACAGAGGCAGACGGGGCAAGGCTGGGGCCCGCCAGGGGCCGTTTGTTTGCTGCCCCAGGCTCTGCATTCACTTACTCAATATTCCAAAACTGTGCCCGGGCTTTCCAGCTGAGGGATCACTTCTCCCCTGGAAAATAGCCCTTAGTAGGCATTTCTGTTTGGTGGGGAGGACCTTGTTTATAAAGATGTGAGCAGGACACTGTACCCCATGGGGCTCAGCCAGCACACAACAGTCAAGTGTAACCATCGCACAGCATTGTGGCACCATATGGAGGCACCTAACCAGGGAGGAGGCCAGATGAGTTTTCCCAAAGGAAGTGGCCACCAAGCTGAGCCTTGATGTTGAAGCCAAAGACGGCCAGGCAGAAGGATGTGATTGGAAAACTGAAGGCTTACAGGTGGGGCTGGCGGGGAGACTGGAGGTGGAAGAACAGCTACAGATTATTATTATTATTATTATTATTATTATTTTGGAGGCAGAGTTTCACTTCGTTGCCCTTAGTAGAGTGCTCTGGCATCATAGCTCACAGCAACCCCAAACTCTTGGGCTGAAGGGATTTTCTTGCCTCAGCCTCCCAAGTAGCTGGGAGTGCAGGTGTCCACCACAACGCCCAGCTATTTTTTTTTTTCAGGTCTCACTCTGGCTCAGGCTGTTCTCAAATCTGTGATCTCAGGCAATCCACCCACTTCGGCCTCCCAGAATGCTAGTATTACAGGCATGAACTGCATCTGGCAGCTAGAGATGATTGTGGCCATCTAGGCAGGAGATGGTGACAGTCCCAACCAGGGGAATGGTGATGGGAACGCTAGACTGGGCAGAGATCGTGGACCCTTGAGAAGTCAGATTAATGGGACTTGCAAGTGATTGGACTCCAGGCCAAGAGAGAAACTGGCTCAGACAACTGTTAGGATCAAAGTGTCATTCTCTGAATTCAGGGGATACAGTGTGGGCAGGATTACACATGGGGGTAGTGGGGGTCACAGACGATGCTTTCAATTTGGGCCTCATTAAGAAAGGCTGAGCTGCCTGAGGCCAACCTAGTGTTATTCATCAGTGGAAAATTGGGTGAATAAATCCCAGGCCACTTGGTTGTTTCTGGGAGCTTGCAATGCGGTCCAGATCTCTCTTTCTGGGAGCTTGCAATGCTGTCTAGATCTCTCATTTGACCTTGACTGTCCCTGACATCGCATGCCAGGGTCAGGAACCTGTGCTAGTGTTTCTGCAGCTCCCTCCTTCCCTGCTATCAGCCCCATCTCTTGTGGCTGGAGGGTTGGAAGGTTGGGTTTAGAAGCCCCTTTCCTTACTAGAGTGTAAGCTCCACAGAGGCAGAGACTATGACAGTCTTGCTTGCTGTTTTGTTCTCAACTTCTGTCATACGATAATGTTCTTATTAATGAATTTCTGAATGGATGAATGAATGACCTTGTCCATTGGGAGTATATCTCAGAAGGGCAGAAAATATGCTGTAGCCACCTCTTACTTGCCCTGCACCAAGAGTTTCCTAAGTAGTCTCCAGTCTCCATCCTTGCTCATCCTCAAACAGTTTCTACACAGGAGTCAAAGATATCTTTTAAAATGTAAATGAGAGACTGTGACTTCCATACTCAAAGTTCTTCAAGGCTTTTCTCAGGCCTGAGTTAAAAAACAACTGCTGTACAAAGCCTGCCAGGACGAGCAGGGCTGGCCTCCCACCTCTCCAGCTCAGGCCACCCCTCCCCTCCCGTGCCTGTATCTTTTCCATCTCTGACCATTTGTGTGTAAATTTTGTGTATTTCTGCACAAATTTGTGTGCATATGTATACAAAGAACACTGTTCTTTGTGCCTGAAAAACATCTCCCCTCTCTCATTGCCAGGTTCGTTAGGTCTTTGCTGTCCCACACTCTAAAGCTGACACCACGACCCCTCTCTTTTTCTCTCCTGGTTCTCTGCTCTTTTCCTTCTCAAACCACCAGAGAGATGAGCATAGCATGTGTCTGTGTACTTGGTGAAAGCCAGGCCCTGTCCTGAACTGTGAGCTCCACGTCCACCTAACGCCTGTTCCAGGATCTGGTATACATTTCAGGCTTCACAAAGTACTTGACAAATGAAAGAATCCTGATGATACAAACAGCAAATGTTCACCAAGTCTTTCCAGGTGTGGGAGCCACTTGGAGTAATTTACATGAGTGATCACGTTTAGTCCTCAGAGCAGCCCCAGGAGGCAGGGGCCGGGCCTCCTCTTACGGAAGGTGAGTGACCTAGCTTCACAGAGTCTAAGACATGTGCCCAGCGTCCCTGGTTGATAAGTGGAAGATAGGATTAAAATCCAGGCAGTTTGCCTCCTCCAGAGCCTACACTCCTAACAAGTGACGCGAGCACTTCCTTTAGCTGGTGTTTGGAAGGAGACTGGAAGTGAGATGTTGCTCAACAAACACCACCATCTTGCATTGCCCCCACCCCCTGGGTTGAAAGCATTTTCCCCTCTGCCCTCCACTTGCTGGCACTTTCTTCATTCCAGCCGCATTCCCTGGGTTTGGTCATTGCTGGCTTTAGAACAGGAATCCTCACGACTTTGGCCCAAGGACTCCTATAAGAAATTAGAAAAACCATGTTCTTGTATATTTTTAAGTTTGCATCTAAATCTTTTTTATCATAAGCTTGGTTTTATAAGATGTTATTCCCAGGTTATTATAAATATTTGCCACACCACTGCACTTTGATACCTACCGTGATCTATGTAAGAGCTTCAGCAACGAGAAACAAACCCTTCTTCAGCACTTGGGAATTTTACTTTATTCTTTTTCCTCCTTGAATTCCCCCACAGAATTTTATTGTACCATTTTATTCTTGTTCTTTAAATCCTTTCATTGCCCATTCCATCATACATACATTAAAACTAATTAAAAAATAATAATTCCTGTGACCATAAGGCTCTAAGTGGTAAGGTATTCCTTTTCTTCTCTTTGAAATATTATTGTAATAATTAGTGATATATAATTGATCAAAGCAACATACATATATAAAATGTTGGTGAAAATACTAAATATGTAAAACAAAACATTTTGGAGAAGTACCTCTTAAGGAGAGACTTGAGGCTCCTCTTTGCAATTGATTTATGTGTTCAAGGATGAATATTAATTATCGCTACAACATTCATAGCAAAAGCAGAGAGGCTATATTGAATCACCAGTAAGGGGAGGATTGCCATAGCATATGATTTATTAATCATTGTTGTTAAGAGCATTATTTACTATGGAATTCACAATATTTTTTTTATCGCGTTAATGTAAATTTTATAAGCTCATGGTAGGAATGAATGAATGAGCCAAGATGTGACTGGCGGTAGGGAGGAGTTTGAACCCAAGTGCAAAATGAATAGGATACACTTCAAACGTGTGTTTCTGTGACTTGAGGGTGCAACGCTGAGCAGCTGGAAGTAAGTGTGGAACATTTCACCTTCTCCTCTTTGAAACAATGCAAACGAAATGACTTAGACAGGAGGGAGCCGTGAGTGAAGAAGCATCACCCGCCAAGTTCTTGCTAGTTACTGAAGAGCGTGCAAACACAGAATGTGTGGGAGACTGATGCTTCCCAGCCAGCTTTTCATAAGTCTTCACCACTCCAATCCAAAGCTATGCAGCTTTGCCACGAACTCACTACCTGGATAAAATAAGGCTGCTGTCAGCATTTCCTACCAATGCTCCCCCAGCTCTCAGCTTGTCCCTCAGGAGCTGGGGAAAGGAAAGATGGTGTTTTTAAATTAAAGCTCATAGTTTCCATCAGTTTGTGGATTCAGAATATCCCAACACACCATTTCTTATTATTAATAGTACTATGGTGGATGAAGAAAGATGAGAGAACATGCAGATTGACAGTGCCTTGAAATGGAGGGGCCCTCCAGGCTGCTGGCTGGGGCAGGTAACGTGGAGGGATCTGAATCTCCACCCCATGCTCCTCTTTGGAGAGGCTGGGAAGCTAACTACGTACTCAGTGCCGTCTTGCATGTGGTCTTGCTCTGAGGGCCTGGCCTAGAACTTGCACTTACAGCCTTTCTAATAATTTTATAAGAATCTGATTCCTAAACATCTAGAAAGTTTTCTGTTCACTGCACTAAACTCTGACAGGTATGCTGAAATTTTGAATCATCTCTTTTCTTGATGCTGAGGAGGTTATTGGACAAATTATTCATAATAGTAAGATTTAGAACAGGTGAAAGGCATGCTTTTCTTTTCTCTCTCTCTCTTTTTTGTTTTACAAGTTGAGGATCTCCCTATGTTGTTCAGGCTGGTCTTGAACTCCCGGACTCAAGCAATCCTCCCAGCTCAGCCTCCCAAGTGCCAGGGTACCCAGGGACTACAGGTGTGCACCACCACACCCAGTTGCTTTTCTTTTCTAAACGGAAGAAAGGTGTCTCTGGAAGGGAAGTGGGAGATGGGAGCACATGGGGAGCATGTTCCCTGGCAGACTGGCAGAAAGCATTTGTGTATGGCTGTCACAGATGTGGAAATTGTTTTCCTTAAATGGGTGGTCCACAGCATTGTGGCACCAGAGATCAGTTTTATGAAAGACAATTTTTCCACATACAGGTGTAGGGGACGGGTGCAGAGGAGCATCAGAGCTCCTCTCATAAAGAGCATGCAGCCTTGATCCCTCCTAGGAGAATCTAATGCTGACCGGAGGCAGAGCTCAGGCTGTGATTCCAGCACTGGGGATCAGCTGCAAACACAGATGAGGTTCTGCCTGCCTGCCACTCACCTCCTGCTGTGTATCCTGGCTCTTAACAAGCCATGGACTGGTGCCAGTCTGCCACCCAGGGCCAGGGGATGGGACACCACACCCTTAAAAGGAACCATGCCCGTAATTCCTTTAGAAAGTCTGTGTACTTCAAGGTGCCTCTAGCTTGGACACCTGATGCTCCTTTTCAAACTCTGTAGAAGCTCTTGCAGAAGAACCAAGGCTCCAGCTGTCAGTCATTGACCTGTCAGTGAGTGTCGGTGGATTGGTGACGTTTCTGGGGGACAGAAGGCTATGAGTGGTGGGTAGAGTTCAACTATAATAAAGAGCCTAGGAAATCGGAGGTGACTAGTGGGAGGTGGGGGCTTCGCTGCAGCTTTTTTCAGAACTGTATTTGACTAATTCATCAGGGAACTATGAAGTTTAATGTCATCCAGTGCCAAGGACATTGCAGTGCTCACTTGGGTCTGTTCAGTGAGTGACTGCGCAGTTCCAGAGACTGGTGCAGGCACCACCTGATGTGAGGCCAACAGGACCCATTTCAAACCACTTTTAGAAGATGCTGAGCAAGGGGCAGCCCAGTGTGGTGAAGATGCAGGCTTTGGAGCCCCGAGATCTGGTCCCAGGTGGCTTACAGGCTCTGCAAGACTGAGGAGTTGCCTAACCTCACAGAACTCCTTTGCTTTCAACAGAAAAAAAAAAAAAAAAAGGAAATTGCAAAGGCATCTGAATCTCAGAATTGTCATGAAGAGCAAGTGAAACAATGTAGGTGGAAGAAATACTTAAGGTACGTTGGAAGGCACAATATATATATATAGTTGTATCTTCTTGTTCAAAACTGTGTATCTTAGCGTGTGCATTTTATTTTATATATATATATGTTATTTAAAGTTAGAAGATGTTGATGTACGACTGTTCAAACAGAGTTTTATTTTTATCGAAAGAGCAAAATTGAGTGAACAAGTGAAGTGTTGCCTTTGCTGAAGAAGAACAAGCCCAAGTGGATTGTTCTCCCCCACTTTACTCTTCTGGTTGATCCCAGTGAAGCAGGAGCAAGGAGGACGGAGGTCAGACAGGAAGGGGAAAGCCCGGGGCAGCTACCAGGGAGGCCTGCTGGCCTCGTCCCCCAGGAGCCAGGAGACCTGCGTGGTGTCAGTGACTGGACTCCTCAGAGGACTCCACGGTGGCCTGACCACCTTCAGGCTCCAGCGCAGTCTGGTTATTTGTCTGCCAGGGGCTGGAGCTCGTCCCCTGGCTCCAGCTTCCCTCTTTCATCGTGTCTGCTATTCTAACCTTGCACCCACTTGCGGCCCAGTAATTAGTATAGTTAAGCTAATGTTTGACACACGATGGGCACTGGCGTCCTCAGCACTGGAGACATCTACAAATGCTTGTGGCTTTCAGTGGCTACAATGCCTGATGTCATTCTGGAGGACCATTCTCCTGTTGGAGCCAGGGGCAGCCTGTGTTCTGTCTGGCCAGCTGTCAGGCAGTAGCAGCCAGGTGGCCGGCCCTAAACTGTGCACATCTCCCAGCCCACCAAGTGAAAGAGAGCCAGCCAGACACACAGGCAGGCAGGCAGGCGGGCCGGCATGCAGGTACCTGTCATTTTCACTTATTTGCATCCTTAAAAAGCAACTGAGAGCAAAGTTAAAATTAGACTGTACTAAAGGCAGTTGGAGTTGAGGAAATTAGTTGAATGCTTCCTCGGTAATTGTCAGTAAGGATGTGAAGAGTGTGCTGTACCTGTGAAAAGCTGATAATAAACAACCCGGGAAGCCAGAAATAAACACCCAGCTCGTATTTTCTTCTGTGTCTTGGGGGCTCCTTTGCACACCTGTGTGTCTTTTTTCCTGCCCCTTTTCATTTTTGCCTGAGGACAGAAGCAAAGGTGACCGCTGATATCTGCTTACCCATGATAGAAGGGAATTCTCAGCTGGGAGCAGATTCCATTATATTTACTGACTGTCTGAGCTCTTTGAGGCTCTGAGCTCAGCCGAGGGAGCCAGATGTGGGCCCTGCCTCTTTGGGTATGTTGTAGGGGTGCTGAGGTATGCATATAAATAATTATAATTCAAGATAGAAAATGATCCAGAAGCAAAGCCAAAATTCAATGAGAATGCGGAGGAGACAGCCATCTGAGAAACCTCCTGGAGGTATCCGAACAGGGCCCGGAAAGGTGGGGGTGGTTTGAATATTGAAGTTTTGAAGAGAAGGCAGTGTGAGCCCATCAGTGGCTCAGTTCAGATAGATCCTAGGTTGCCCCAAACAGAAAAAAGAGTAGAACATAGGAGAAAATTAAGGCATGGGAGGGCCTTGAATTCTTAACTAAGTCATGATAACAAATGTACTGATAGACATTGGAGAGCTAGTGAAAGATTCTGTGTACAGGTGACACCTTGTCATGGGCCTAGGGACAAGGACCTCCCCTGTTAAGGCTGAGCAGACAGCCAGTGTTGGCAGCTACTCGGATGCTGGGCCACTACAGCAATCAGAGGATCCTAACTGCTCACAGAATGACTCATCTATACCTCTTGCTAGTTCTCCAGCATCCCAAGGTCATCCGGGCCTCCCTCCTCTTTCCCCTCTGGGTTCTGCCTTGGCTACAGGGTAATCTCAGCATGCACCACTTGGATCCACATGCATTTTCTCTCCCAACCCTCCACCCTGCCCCAGTCTCTGTCACTAACACCCCACCCAACTTTCTGGTTCTGTCTTCCATGCTAAGATAGTTGAATCAAAATACCTGATAATCCCAGAGGATTCGGCCCTAAATTCGAGTTCTGGAATTCTCTAGGGAAAGGTGCACAGGTGACAAGCATGAGTATGGCAGGGAGGGGTGGATTAGGAAGGCCAGCTCGCCCCAAGGCGACAGAACTGGAGGAGCAGCTCAGAGCTGGAGTTTGCTCCACCTTCTCCCTGCCCCCACTCCCTTCACAGGGTGCAGGGTATTGTGCTGGCAGCAACTGCCGCTTACTGCTGTTGGGCTTCAGCAGATGATAAAGTGACAGGAAGATTGTACCACGATTTCCAAAAAGGCCCCCTGGGGAGGCTGTTGAGCGAGGGTGATTGATTGGGTGTTGTTTAGGGAGAAGACGGGGAGCTGGGAGAGAGGGAAAAAGGAAGTGAAGGGAGAGAAAGTAGCAGAGAGAGAGGCGCCCCCGTCCCCCATTACGGCTCCCTGGCCTGTGACTGGACCAGAGGGCAGGGACCTTGGCCACCCTGCAGCTCCCAAGATACCTGGGAGATGGAGCACTTGACTGGCAGGAGTCCTGGGAGGCTGGAGGACAGTCAATCAGATGGAGCGGTCGGCTGTTGAAGCTGGCCAGGCTGGGGAAGGGCCGGCCTGGAGAGTGGGTCCTGGGCAGGCGGCAGCGTGTGCAGTCAGAGTCAGGGCTCCTGGAAGCACTGGGCAGAGGGTGAGACGTGCAATGGGGCCCCTTCCTCCACCATCAGGAAGGACTTTGGAATCTGCTCCAGTCAGGAGGGGAGTGGGGAGGAAGAGATGGAAAGACAGAGGGGGAGGGGAGGGAGGCAATAAATCCGCTATGACGGGGAGTCCTGGGAAGGTGGGGGCAGGAGGGCATTCCTGCTCAGGTGAGCGGTCTTATCAGGATCACTCCTTCCTCTCCCAGCCCACTCGGGGACACACCCTCTGGGCCCGCTTCCACAGCTGACTTCTCCACCCTTAATACGGGCATTAGCCCTTTCAATTCTGTGGGTTCCACAGCAAGTGTCCCTCCTATCAGAGCCTCCCAGGACTCTGACCAGGTCTCCTGGTGCTACTGGGTGGCCCAGGTCCCTGCCTTCCCATCCAGTCACAGGCCAGGGAGGCCTAATGGACAGCACCAGGGTCCATGTCCATGTGGGGGAGGGGGCTCCCCTCTCTCTCTGCTGCTATATCTCTTCCTCCCTGCCAGCTCCCCTGTCTTCTTGTTCAGAGAACAACTGGGGGCAGCATGTGCCATGTCCCTTCCCTATTGTGGGTCAGAACCAGAGACTATAACTTAAGCTGCCAGAGGAGAGACTTAGGTTCATGAGAAAGAAAAGAAACTCACCCCACAGAGGTGATGTGAGATTCATAGAGAGGTGTGAGGGCCCTGGGAACACAGACGGAGCCTCCCAGAAGCCCCTGGTAGGAGGGAAGGCAGAGGACGGGACAGGTGTCCAGGGGCAGCAGGAGGTTTCTTCTTGTGTCTCTGCCAGATTCTTAAATCTTGTTCTCAGCAAGGTCAGCACCCCCCCTCCCGCCCACCCAGTCTCTGGCAGGTGTATTTTTGTTTGTTTCCTTGAGACAGGGTCCCCCTCTAGAGTCCAGTGGTGTCATCCTAGCTCACTGCAGCCTCAAAATCCTGGGCTCAAGTGATCCTCCTCCTTCAGCCTGCCCAGTAGCTGGGACTACAGGCATGCAGCACTACATCCATCTAAGTTTTTTAAAATTTTTGTAGAGACAGGGTCTCACCCAGAGTGGTCTTAAGCTCCTGGGCTCAAGAGACCCTCCCACCTCAACCTCCCAAAGCGCTAACATTAGAGGCATGAGCGACCACTGCACCCAGCCACTGGGGAGCGTTAGACTCTGCAGACCTACCCCAGGGTAATGGTGGCAACAGAGGCCAGCCAAAGATGGGAGGGGCCTGAGGTTAAACTCAGAGCTGGGGGAGGACCTGAACCACTGGCCAAAAGAAAGATCCGGGTGGGTGGTAAGAGGGTGTGCTGAGTGAAAGAAATGGAGGAGGTAAAGCAGTAGAGTCAGAATGGCATGGAGATTTGGGGGGAAAGAGTTGGAATAGGGATTTAAAAAGCTACCACACACTTCTGCCACTACCCACACGCACCATTATGCAAAACAAAAGAAGCTATTTCTTCTTTAAGACACTGTAGTAGCATCTGCCAGGAAATGCCTATAATAAATGTGTCTATCTATTCTGGTTACAAATGTGAATGATGCCCCCTAGAGTTGTGCGGTACACAACGCACATTGCTGGATACCACAGCTCTGCTGCTGGGTATGGCAGAATCTCATGGAGACGGATTAGCAAACAGCTTTCCTAATGCTTTTCTCTGTGTGATGTGATATATGTCCCCCTTTGCTATCTCTTCAAGAACCTTTAGGGGGAAAAATTACACTGCTTGTTTTCAAAGCTTTTGGAGTTAGATTTGCTTTTCTTTTTAATGTGTCACTGTATGAAACCAGGCCTTAGGGCTGAAGCAGCATGGCTGAGATATATTTAGATGACACCCATTTGCCCACACAGAAAACAGGCTGCACTCGAAGACGACTTGGCCTCAATAGCAGCAGCATCCGTCTCTAAAGCCCAGGGTTCCTGTTCTGTGAGGAGGCCACCAGGCAAGGGGCTGCCTCGGGGTCTGTCCTACCAGATCTCTGGTCTATGGCATCAGTGTTGGAAGCTAAATCACACACAGCAGAAGTCGTGACGAGCTGAAGTTCTGAGGCCCCTGGGGGAAGCTGCTCCAAACTCAGGCTGTTGATATAGGGGTAGAGAATCTGAATTACCGAGCCAGAATTAATGGGGGAGCATCTTGAAACCAGAAAAGCTGCAAGCCATGAGTAGACAAGCAGGAGGGCAGGCCTGGCCTGCATCCTGGAGCCAACAGGGGTGCCTGCAGCCATCTTCTGAGCAATCCCAGCATGGACGTGTGTGGGCTGCGTTCGTGGAAAGAGGCTGTGCAGTGACAAACACACAGAGAGTAGGGCTGTGCGTGGCCCCCTCACTCCTGCTGAGACCTGCTTTCTGCCACAGAACCTCCTGGGGCTTTCTGGGGGCAGGCAGGCTAGAAACACCCTCGTTGCAGAGTTCGTGGGGAAAGGCAGCAATTGCCAAAGTTGGTTGGGAGCAGAAGCCTCCTGTCTGCTTTCCAGCCTCCTGGCTCAAGTCATAGTCTCCCAAGCTCTGTGACCCTTCACCCTTGGCCCCCAGTGCCCTGCATGAGGCCAGGGAGAGGAGGGAGCCAGAGAATGGGTCAGAGCTATGACTCCCACCAGCTGGCTAAGCAGGATTACCATCACATAATAAATCCAGGGCTGGGCGTGTTTATGAGGCTCTCGGAAGCTGCAGGAACAATATCATTTAGAAAACATTTATGCTCACAAGGCGAAGGCAATCCTACCCCCCTCCTTTATTTATGAGGCATGTTGGGTAATTAAGTGAGAGCTTGGAAGGGAGGTGGTTGGGAGACGATCACCCCTAAATAATCCTGCCTGGTGAAGCCACCATCTGGGCTGTTGTGCAGCAAGGATGGCCCCCGTATGGTTGGATAGTTTATGAACAGTGCAGGGATCCAAGGGCTAAAGAAGAGATGCCCAGGAAATATAAATAGATTTAGGCAGATGTGGTCTGAGCGCCTGGAGGGCAGAGACCACATCTAATTCATTGTTATATCCCTGGAACCCAGCACAGTGCCTGGCTGGGCAGAGAGAGGTAGTTGCTTAATGCACATTGTTGAATGAGTTCATTTATCTATTCATCCAAAAACAATTTGATGGGTGTCTCCATGGGCCAGATTATGCCCTGGGCACACACTGCTTGTAACAATGAATAAGACAGACAAGCTATTGCCTTCATGGAGATTCCAGTTTAGTGGGAGGGATAAAGCATCAAAGAAATAAGGACTCAAACGATGATTTCACTATGGTGGATAAAGTAAAGGCGGTGGGGGCAGAGGAAGAAATGAATTGGAGGTAATTTGGCATAATGCTTTGCAAGTTCGAGGACACTTGATAACTAAGTCAAGGTCAGAACAAAGGCAGACACTATTTCAGCATAAAAAGCCTCAAAAGTTAGACCTGGTTGGGCTCACCAACATGCTTGATCAATGAATGAATTCTGTGTGATTTGGGGGATTTAAGGACTAAGTCGTAGAAGTTACAGCTTCCCCTGCACCTGTTAAATTGCTTGCTTTTATACATTCCCTCATACAGACCATCCATGAGGGCCATGCGGTGAGAAGTCCAAGCCACTTAGCAAGGTCCTGGAGGAGGACTCAATTCTCCTGTGTTGTGCAGAGACAGAGAGAGGCCGAGGACCCAGGAGGCGCTGGGCAGGGGAGTGAGGCAACATCTTGTAAGTGGGTCTGTCCACCTGACAGGGTGAGATATGGAGATAAGAGGCCCGGCCAACTCTTTCCCAAATTCCCAAATCATACAACTGTGAATTTATTAAAATGGTTGTTCTAACTCATTATGTTTTAGGGTAATTTCTATAACAATAGATGACCAGAAAGAGTCGTACAAAGCTACATGTGCACTCTGCTGGACTCCCAACTCATCTGAGCATTAGCCGGCTCTGAGCAGACTCACCCTGGCCTCAGGCTTCTCTAGTGAGAGGCAGCTATTTCAGCAGAGCCAGTCTCGATTCTGGAAGAATAGAGGCCAACGCCCCCAGTTCACAGCTTCCTGGAGCTCTGAGCTGCTGCAGGGCTGTCAGGCTTTGAGCTCAGTGACCAGCATGCCCAGGGGCCCAGGGTGTGGCCTGGCCTGACACTTGGGTGCCTCCAACCTTGTTGCTAGAATGAGCTCTGGGGTAGGGGAAGAGGGAGGTCCTGTGAGGACAGGGTGCCGGGCTCAATGCCAGCTGCTGGGACATGGCCGGAGAGGCGGAGCAAACACGGGGACGATGAACTGACCGTCTCGGCAGGCAAGGCTGGGGGAATTAGAGGGATTAAAAGTCACTCAAGAGGTATGGCTTCAGGAAAAAAGTGTTTAATGCCATTAAGTATTACCAAATTGGGCTTTGAGAGTGAAGTGGAGTCTATCTTTAAGACCTAAAAAAGATGCTTACCATCAATTCCTGCTTAGTGCTTTACTTATGCTATTAAGCTTCCATTTCATGCACAAATAAATTATGCAGAGAGCACCGTAGCTTAGTTTCAGCAGGCAAACAGTGGCCAAGCCAATGCCTTCCTATTACTCTGGTGTCAGCGCACAGAAGGATGTTGGATGCGGTTCTGGCAGATTAACAAATCAGTTCTGCTGCTGTTCCCTCAAGTGTTGCCAAACTGTCAGGGAGATTCTAAAACCCCAGGAGTGGGGGGCGCACAGCGAGGGAACTGGCCACTCTTTGAGCCACCATGCTTCATGTCAGGAGATAAAAGAAGCCACTATCTGAGAGCCTGAGGCCTCCCCCTAATCGCAGCCCCCATCTGAGTCCTCGGTATTCAAGCAGCATCCCTGGGTAGGGGACAGGTCCCACCAGGTCTTCTGATTTCTTAAGGAGCTGCTTTGGGCTATGTCCCCACAGCCCAGGGGCATGTGCTCACCCTTCCGTGCCACTAGGACCAGCACAGACTTTGTCTTTCTTCTTCACCCATAATTGACCATCTTATGGGCCTCAGCTTTCAGGCAACATTTTAGATAAAAAAAAAGCCATAAGACCCTTCACCCTTCTTATTCAGTAATTCCACTAGATTTTAGTTTATCTTACTTACTCTGGCTTTAGAGGAAGGTAAAGCAAGCAAGAACTTTATGACCCAGTTTTAGTGGCTCCAAATATGTCCTCGCCTGGGGTTGCCACACCATCAGAGATGTCATCATTTGAGAATTAGCCCTCTGAGTTAATTACTCTCTGTTAGCCCTCAGTTCATTTCAAATAACCCTAAGCATGATACCCTATGAATCCTTAGTGACCACAGGCGTTCCAGGTCTTCCCAGGAGTTGGCCCTCTCGCACACCCACAGCTCCATAAAAAGACATCACTCCCATGTTTCCCTGACTCATGGCGTCTGCGCAGATCTCTCTGCCCCACCGGCTTTGCTCTCTGCTTCCCAAGCCATCCCCAGCATTTCTTCATCTGATCTTATCCTGCCATTTCCCTGTCCATGGCCTCACCTCACATCTGTGACTGGCCCTTTCCATTCTTTCAGGCATAGTCTAGAATTTCCCCCACTTGCTCTGCTCTAGACCATCCTGGGTAAATACCTGGCTGGTTACCTGGGATCATACACTCCTAATGCTCCCCATATTTGCTCTGCCCTTGAGGGGTAGGAGAGCTGACACCTCAGTGTTGATTAGCTGGGTTTCCAGGGAAGATTGGGGGACCCTAGTAATGGTCCTGCTGAGCAATGAGCCCTCTCAGCCAGGGATTCTGGGGCTGTTTCAGGGGTCTGAGTCCTGAGCACAAGGTGGGCAAGGCAGGGGAGGAAGTGAAGGTGGAGAACCCCAAAGGCTAGGGTTGGCTAAGGTTGCCGACAAGCAGCCTGGATCACAGCCCTTGACCACTATTTATTAGTGAACCCAGAGATGGCCACTGAATTATAGAGACCTTTTCTCTTATAGGGCCACAGAGATAAAGGGCTTTTACCAAGGTAACAGAGTCAGAGAATGGCCAGTGCCCCTGCTCTGTCCCTCCTGTCTGTCCTTCTCAGGCTGCTGGCCTTAAAGGAGACGGCATTGTTGCAGTAATTCATGTGACATTAGTACATGGTGGCTCTGAGACATAGCAAGGACTGTTTGGAAAGGCAGTGACCTGGGCTGCCGCAGCAGAAGAAACTCAGACGAAGGGAGCAGACTGCTACCATGTATATATTTTAATAGTTTACCTAAGAACTGGGATGGAAAAAGTTTATGATTAATCAATTCCCTAATTCTCTGTGTTATTATTATCTTGCTCAGAATAGTCCATGAACTATTTCCTACTAGGCAAGGCTTAGGGATCCATGCTGGGTCATGGACCTTCACCCATCCATCCATCTGGCTGATGAACATTTTTGCCCAGGTCAGTAGTAGGTGTTGAGACTCCAACAGGGAAAAAGATAGACAAGACACCTGCCCTCACGGGCCTTTCAGTCTAAGGAAGGCTGCAGATCAGTCAGTTGTCATACAGATCCATGAGAGCTATGGTAGGGAGAAGTACAATGTCACAATAAGGTGACCCTCCATGTGACTGTCCAAACAAGAATACTGGGGACAATGAAAGGGAGCATTGTTGGTGACTGTATCAGAACAACAGGTGCAAACTAACATCATCCTGGACCACTGGGACATCTGGTTACTCTAGTGAAGGAAAAAAAAAGCCAAGATGGGTGAGGGATCAGGAAGGTTTCCTAGAAGAAGGTGCCTACATGTGGACTTGCAATAACTTTCCTTCAGTAAGAGATTCCCAGAGCACGCAGTAATGATAAAACTGTAGACATACATGAGATTCAGAATCTACCTTTATTCATCTTACCCACTGATTTTAATGTATGCCACGTCACTCCTTCCCCAAGGTATCCCCATGCTCTCCATCTGGTGATCTGTTAATCAGCTTTCCCATTTCCATCCTTCTAGAAGCAAAGCCATTTCCAGAAAGTGCCAGGCACAAGCCCTAATTGCAACAAACAGCCCCTGACCCTTTAGGATGATTAGAATGTCCTCCTTTTGTTCAAGAAGAGGAGGGGTCAGAACACAACTGCTTTGCCAATTACCAGACAATGCCAGTTTTTCTATCTATACAGGAAGTTTGTGCCCTTGGTTGAACCAATACTTTCGAGCAATTTTTTTTTTTCCTAATGCGACGTCTCACTTCTTTTCCCCTCTTCTTTTTGTCTGGTTTTTATGTCTCTTGTCCCCCAGGCATGGCCCTGATGTTTTCCCTCTGTTGTTATAGTCCTTGTCACTCATGTTCTGACCCACTGCTGTATTAGCATTCCCCGGTCCCAAGCTGGAATCTTTCATCCGTGAGACTTCCTTGTCCATGGCAAAAAAAAGAAGAAAACTAAAATGCAGGTACCGGTGGTGAAAAGAGGCCAGTCACTGCACTGCCTGGCTGGATTTTAAACAGAATTATTGATCAATTAAGCTTCTCCAGAGGCAACACTGACTATGGTGCTGCTGGTCACAGCTACGAGGTAATGAAATATGAAGGTGAGAGTCCTCTCCGCTGCCACATTAAGATGCAGTGTGGTAGAGAAAGCCAGTGGCCAGTGACATGACAAGAGAATAATTACAGCAGCCAAGAGCTCTCATCGTCTCGTGTAAACTCAGCCTGGTTCATAATGCCTCATCCTCCCAGGCCTCTTTAATCTTGGGAGGTCTAGAAGGTTTCTGAGAGTGCTAAGATAAAAGCCAGAAATAAGCACCTTTACTCCCCTCCCCCGACTGTCTCCCCCAACCCAAGAAAATGTCACATGTGCTACGTGTGATTGTGTTGTAATGATTGGCTTTGTCAATAAGTGAGGTGGGGTCCCCCAGCATTTCGTGGAAACTTCCTTTCTACAGTTGCAATTAAGAGCAGGTAAACCGGAAAGCATTGGTGAAGTGGAATTTGCTGCTGGCCTTCATCCAACCACTTTGGGCAGGGTCTACGTGTGTGTGGTGGGAGAGACGGGAGGGAAGGGAGAAAAAGCAGAGATGGTTCAGAAGGTGAGAAAGAAAACAACTATAGAAGGGGCTTTGGAATACAACAGGAAGTCTTCCCCACGCATTGTTAAGCCCAGAATATAGGCAGTATCTAACCAATGCCTGGAAGATCATAAAAGTCCCACACACACCAATGAAGACACACTAAGCAGAAAAGAGTTTGCAGAAGCTTTCAAGTTTGGAAGTTGCCCCTTTAGAAGATTCTATGGTATGAAGGCCCGTGTAGTAACAATTAGGAGTGAAAATTAAAATAAAGAGGGGAAAGTGGTCTGATCGATGGGTTCTATTTGGCTATCCTATGTGAGCAGCGGTGGACAGACACCAGGAAATCGTCACCATCTGGTATCGTTGGTGAGGCCCCAAAGAGGCCTTGCTGGTGGGTGCCAGACTGAGGGCATAGCACACTCAGACTCAGAATCAGGGGAGAAGGGAGAGGTGCCCGGTCAGGGCTGATGAGGGACAGTCCCTGGCCTCTGCTCCTTCCCTGGCATTCTTAGGAAGAGGCTCAGCAGTCAGCAGCAGCCCACAGGGCCCGGGATCACCACTTCCCCATCCCTGGCTGTGCTGGAGCCTTCTGTCTGTGTAGTCTCTGCTCACTCGTGACTTCCGTTCTTCTCAGCTAACCCTTTGAATGTCCTAATAAAATCCTACTTACAAATTATCAAGAAAATGTGTCCCGATGGAAGAAACCAAATTGTTATTCCACTTGCGAGGTTAGTAGCCAAACAGAAACTGCTCCTGTGATAAGCAGGCGCCCCTTACAAATGCACCTTGCATGTTTATGGTAAATGCAATTTACTTTCGGTTCTGTGTCAAAAGCTGGGAGGCTTTTCAAATGACCACCATGAGGCAGGATTAAAGTAGGCAGTGGTGTAACACTGCTGGGGGGGGCGGTCAGCATGAGTGTGGGCCTCTGAGGCCACCATCCCCAGCTAGCGCGGGAACTCGCAGACAGGCTACAGTGCCCAAGCCAACATCTGTGTCAAAACACTGGGGTCAAACGGGGTGATTGTGGCCTGAAATGTGAAGAATTTAAAACCCTTCATACCATCATTTCTGGTTTATTATCCAGACTTTTATTTTCTGTGGAAGGGTTGATGGCTTTGGTTTATGAGAATCAATTAATGCCTGACGGATTCCTGGAACACCATTCTCATTCTCACTGTCAGCTCTTGCCTTCCCCACCATCCGTCTCCCTCTCTCTCTCACACACACACATTATTTCTCTTGCCATAACAATTGGAATATTATGGACTAAAAATGATTGTCTCTAAAGCAGACATGGCGCAGAAGTTAGATGGGGGAGGGGCATTCATTGCACACCACAGCTGAGAGAAACCTTGGAAACCACCCAGGTGGGTAGTCCTCTCACAGCTGAGGACACGGAAATGCAAAGATAAAAGTTGATACACAGGCAGTATATGATTTCTTGTTGAGGGAAAAAAATAAAATCCAGATCTAGCTGGGTACAGTAGCTCATTCCTTATATTCCTAGCACTTAGGGAGGCCGAGGCAGGAAGATCCCTTGAGTTCAAGACCAGCCTGAGCAAGAGGATGATCCCATCTCTACTAAAAATAGAAAAACTAGCTGGGTGTTGTGGGGGACGTCTGTAGTCCCAGCTACTTGGGAGACCAAGGCAAGAGGACAGCTTGAGCCCAAGAGCTTGAGGTTGCTGTGAACTATGATGCCATGGACCTCTACCCAGGGCAACAGAGTGAAATTCTGTCTCAAGCAAAACAAAACAAAACAAAACAACCACCCAGATCTGATCTCACCCACAGCCCACGTAACCACCCCCACCCCCACACGAGTACTCTGTGTGCTCAGGATGACGTCCCCTGAGATTGTGCTCTGTGCGTGCGTCCCCAAAGACCACCACGACCACCTGCTGTATTCATGTTTCGCCACGGTTCTCCTTGAAGGACCAGAGGAAAGCGTGACACAAGTTGTCAATCTGAGAACTAACTTTCCAGGGTGCGTCCCTGAAGATCACCTGGCCCTTCATGTTACTGGGAGGAAAACAAAGGATCTCATGAGAATCTCAGCCATTCGAGAAAGCCTGGTTGCAACCAGTCTCCTCAGTCCCGTCCTCCACTCCCGGCCTCCCTCTGTATTGACTGCTGGGACCCCCAACTCCAGCCCAAGCTCCATTTCACCCTCCTAGTGATGAAACCAGAGTGGTTATTAACACTAAGGGAGAGAATGGAGGAGCACGGGACCGAGGGCCCAGGTGCTGAGCGGCGACCCCAAGTCTCTTCCTTTCCCTTAACACAAACCTGGAGCAGCAGAGGAGAGCCATGATGAGGTCACTGCATTCCTGGTGGACACAGAATATCTTTGTCCAAGTCTGCCAGGCTTCTGGCTCCAGCTGGTTCAGGCTGGCAGGCTCAAGCTGAACATTCTCTCCCTACCGGAAAACGAGCATTCTGAGAATCTCAGGACACAACCATGGAAGAGTAAGTACAAAGACGCACAAAGGTGTGTGTGTACACACCCTCCTACACCATGCACACGTGCACACACACCCACAGCTCAGAGCAAGTGCTGAGGAATAAACATGCCTGATGCACTGCCCAATCTGATCTCTGGAAGGAAAGAGTTCTCACAGAGCTTGAGTCCACAGAGCAGGGTCTTGGATTTAATAATGTCTTATTTCCTCAGTATTCTTCTCTGTAAGATGGAAATAATGATACCTATATGAAGTAGTTGCTGTGAGAACTAGAGAAACACAGAAAGCCCTCACCTAGTATCTGCATTCATAAATGATCACTGACACTACTATGACTGTTTGTTGGGGTGTCTTTCCAGCTCACCATCATTCCTCTTGTCTCTGGTGATTTCCTTCCTATCCAAAAAGGGGGGTGCCTCCCACCCAGAACCCCCCGGCCAACCTGACGGGAAAAGGGGTCCCATCAGGAAATGTAGACCTGAAATGGGCCAGCTGGAGACGCTTCTTAAATTTAGAAATAGGTCCAAGAGGAAAATGAATCTTGCCAGGTGGCTGGGACTGTAACTGGCAAACTCATGGACTCTGAGCAGCCACATTGTGTGATATGGAAAGCAGATCTCAAGGAGACAAGCAGAGAGACACTGCAAAGGAAGAGAGAAAGCCCCGGCCCAGCCACATTCCTGCAGCCACCCTGCAGCCTCGCCATGCGTTCCCCTTGTTTTACTCAGGCTAGCTTGTACTGATTTCTGTTAATTGCAACCAATTGGTCCCTACCAGAAAAGGATGATGATGGTGCCAGTGATGATGTCATCACTACATGAACATACAGATAGATTTTCATCTTTGACCTCTGTATCCCCAAAGCTGCTTAAGAATGTGGCTTTCTGTTGCTCTTAAGAAGATAATGACGTGGACAACCCCAGGGGAATTGGCAGTCCTTGGCCTCAGCAGCTGTCACTAAATATGAGGAAGAGAAGAGGGTTGATTGGAGGGAGGACGAAGACACCTTCTTGCCTGATTCTCTTCTCTCTACTTCACGTCTGCTTTGGAATCCACCTGGCTCACTAACAAGTCGAAGGTCCTTTGGAGCTCTGTCATTTACCTTGGGAAAATAAACTTTCTGAGCTTCAGAGATGTTGGCGTAATACTACCCTCGTGAACGGTTGTATGTGAAGCCCCTGACACAAAGTTGAGTGCTGGATAGGTGGTAGCTATTATTATGATTTTGCTACTTTGTAAACAACATCCACAGAACATCCTTTGATAATTATTTCCAAATATAAGAGAAAGAGCCTTTGTTAAGCAGAAGAAGAAGGGGAATATGCTTTCCCTATGGCTGGTGTTGCGCAACCCTAGGGTGAATGTCAGCAGAGACCCTCCAGGATTCGGAAGCCCCAGCTTGGCTCCATCTAAGCTACCCTCAGCCAGCACGCTCGTTCCTCTATTTTGGGGCCACCGACATCTTACTAGGCACTCTGGGAAGATATAAAAACAAGCCAAAAATAGGACACATAGTAACTTCCTCCTTTCCTACATTTTTATAAAGCAATGTAAGCACCAACTAATGTGGTGCCCATGAAGTGTCTGTGCACTGTGAAGGGGTGGAGTGGAGGCTAAGCAGACTAACCAAGGTTTCATGGGATGAAAGAACTCAGAATGGTGGTAGGGAAATTGGGAGGGATGAAACAAGAGTTCAGAATGTGTAATGTTGTTCATATGCCAATCAGTTATTCAGGACAGGACCCACATAGGCACTGAGACGCTTGGGACGGAGAGGGTGGATGCTGGTTCTTAGGTATCTAAGGGTGGTGGGAGTCATGTGACCTAATACAGAAGTTTTCAGTCGTGGCTATACATTAAAACCACCAGGGGAGCTTTAAAACAACACCCCTGAGTGCTTGTTGCATCCACAGAGCATCTGGTTTCCTGGGCCTGGGTGCTGCCCAGAAACTGACTTTACTCCCCCTCCCCCCAGATAATTCTAGTGTGCAGCCAAGCTGAGGACTTCTGCCCTGGAGAATGCCAATACCGGGAGCAGAGTGTGCAGCCCTGGTGCTGTGTTGATGTGAATGAGCTAGGTGTGCAGAGCTGGGAGGTTTGGGGCCAAAGGTAAAGGAGACTTACCCATAGTGACCCATCGTCACCCTTCCCTAGGGCCTGATTTCACCCCAAGAGTGATCTAAGCTGCGGCATCCTTCCAGCACCTTCTCTATTGCCACACTGCTCTGACCCCCCAGGCTGCCACCCACGAGGTCTGTGCCTGGAGGAAAACTTGCAGTGCCTGTGGCCAGATAGACCATTCATTGTGTGAAAAGGAAGGTCAGCCCAGCTGCGTGGGCGGCAGTAGCCTCTGCTGGCTGCCAGAACAAAGAGACTGTGGGTAGCTGCGTGTTTTCAAAGTTCTGACTATGGTTTGAGCTCACTGATGCTGCTTCTGCTTACCAGTATCTTGGCAGTGGAGGGTAGAGAGTGATGTGCAAGGAGAAGGGAAAAGCGTGTTTCATTGCTTCAAGCCCAGGGGAGGGCTGGAGACCTCTCTGACTCCAACTCCTTCCAAACTGTAACGCAAAACCCAATGGGCTGCAATCCTAGTAGTCTGCGTCAACATCTCGTCTTTGGCTAATTTGTAATCAGCACCTGCTTATGAGGCACCACATGCTACCCATGGGTTGATCTAGGGAGGTACGGAGAGCCCTCTGCTCCTGTAGAAGACACTGAAAAGTGGCTGCTGGGGTCATGCCTTTCAGTTACCACCTCCCATACACACTCTGCTTAACCACAGGCCCCTGTAGCCATTCCCTACCAGCACATGGCCTGCCATGGCCCCTGGGCAGGGTTTATAGGATAAAGGTTGAGCCCCTGACCCAAACTGGGCTAATTAGAGGATTTCTCTAGGAATTACTGAAGGGACTTCACTCTCTCCACGTGGCTGGACAGGTAACTCAGAAGCTACTGAGAGGGGCGGGGGGGGTGATATGGAGTAACACAGAAACAGAGGAAAGTAATTCCCATGGAATAAGCAGGACTAAATCTCCCAACTGTACCATCCACAAGTCATTTATATGACTTTCTAAATAGTTACAAATTATCCATTTGGCCTGGCATGGTGATTCACGCATGCTCTGGGAGGCTGAGGCAGGTGGATTGCTTGAGTTCAGGAATTCAAGGCCAGCCTAAGCAATAGTAAGACCCAGTCTCTACCTGTAGTCCCAGATACTCGGGAGGCTGAGCAGTAGTGAGACCCAGTCTCTACCCAGTATCTGCCTGTAGTCCCAGATACTCCGGAGGCTGAGCAGTAGTGATATACAGTCTCTACCCAGTATCTGCCTGTAGTCCCAGATACTCGGGAGGCTGAGCAATAGTGAGACCCAGTCTCTACACTGTATCTGCCTGTAGTCCCAGATACTCTGGAGGCTGAGGCAAGAGGATCGCCTGAGCCTAAGAGTTTAAGGTGGCTGTGAGCTATGACTCCACGACACTCTACCCAGGATGACAGAGTTAGACTCTGTCTCCAAATATATATAACTGTATGTATGTGTGTATATATATGTATATTTGTATAAATTATTCTTTAATAGTTTACGCTGTCCTTTTTGATCCAGTTCTATCTGTGGCTCTGTCCTGGAAAATTTGCCTCTGCCAGCAAACATATCAAACCTAATATCATTATCTCTAGTTCCAGTGTTTTTTCCAACAATACAGAGACAATTTTCTTAAAAAAAAAAAAAAAAAATTTTTAAACTGTCATGAGTTTATTTCTGTTATCTGGAACTAGTAATAATAAAAGCCTGCATTTATGTAGTGTTCCCTTTTGTGCCAGGCACTGTTCCAAGCTCTCTTTATATATTAACTCATTTAATTTTCACAACATCCTTAATTGTGATGTACTGTTAGGATCTTTAATTTATGGATAAAGAAACTAAAGCACAGGGAGAGGCAGTGAGTTGCCTGCAATGATACAGACCAAACAGAGTAATCAGATTTTATTTACATTCTTCTTACACAAACTCCAGACACTCAGTACACAGTTGATATCAGTATAAGATGTGGGACTAAGTGCCCCAATGGCCGCAGTTTAGAAAAGGGCATGGGCAGCCACTGTGGGCCAGGAAAGCTGTCTGGAGGAGGAAAACCCTCCCACATGAGGAGGATAGCCAACCAGCAGCACAGGAGCAGGAGTGACTGGCATGGGTCTGACTACCACGGGGGCTGTGAGGAGGTCCCCAGACCCACCCTGGAGGTTTGGGGCTGGAGAGACCTGGAATGATGGTGGGGCTAGGAATACCCTCCTGCTGGGATGGCAGAAGGAGGCAGGCAGCTCTGGCAGCCCCAGGGTAAGCCTCTAAGGGTAAGGGGTACGGGCAGCAGGCAATGGAAAGACTCTGACTCCTGTCTTTGGTTCAATTTCCAGACATGCTCCAGTTTGCCTTAGAGGCTTGAAGACCCAGTTTCAGTTTCTTCTCTCTTTCTACTTAAAGAATGTCTGCAGTTCACAGTAGGGGAGGGTCTAGTCTGCCTATCAGCCATCAGTTGGTGACATAGAGGGTCCCCTGGCGAGAGCAGGGCAGCACTGAGTTTCCCACAGGGTCATAAAGGCAGGAGAAGCGCAGGCCCCTGCCCCAGGCGAGAGAACCTGCCTGTGGACAGCTCAGCTGCAGCCCCAGCCTGCTTTCAGAAAAATAAACACTCCTCTCTGAGAAATACAGACACCGACAAAAACTCCATGATGTTTCAAACCCTTTTGCTGTGGTTTTTGCATAATGTGAACTTTCATGTGCTCAGGAGGCAGGCGGTGGGGAGGGGGGAAGATCCATGACTGAGCCTCAAGCATGAAAGTAAAAAATGGATTTCAATAAAACATGATATAAAAACAAGAAATAACTGTAAATGGAATTGAAAGCAAATGACATAAAACTCCAGCACAAGGCTTCTCATTGCAATTCTGGAAACTTTACTTCTCGCAGCTGCACTGCATCAGTATTCAGGGCTTTTTTTCTTCCCACTCCTGTGAATTTGTCACTTGTGGGGCAGTGTGGTGGCTCTCTAGTTTCAAATCGCTCCTGCTTTTCCACTAAACCTCAGGCAACAGAGACTCAGCAAGTATCTGTTCTTCCCCCAGGGGAGAGGCATGATTTAGTAAGACCAAGGCGGAGGTCAGGGTCACAGCTGAGGAAGGGACATCTCTGGGTGTCCTCCCCAAGGAGCCTCTTCAATTCTCAAGTTCTCAGCAAAACAGAAGCCATGGTTCCAGCCCAGAGATGGCCCCTGGAAAGAGGGCAGGTGAGGGGTGGCCCAGGAAACACTGGCTCCACAGTCATCCAGCTGTCAGGGAGTCATAGCAGGGTGAGGACAGGCCACGGGCTTGTCCTTAAGTGGCAGAAAACTTACAGTGTCTCTCCAAATGCAGCAGGAGTCTTTTCCACCAAGGATGGATTTTTCACGGGGAACATAAAAGCTAGAGCCTTAGGCACCTGACCTCCATAAATTTTCCTAATACCAGCCTCACGTCCTGATTAGACATCTTCATCTTCTGGGACATTCTGCTCCTCCCTCTCTGGGAAGTCAGCCAAGCCATGCCAGGCCCCTCAGCTGCCTCCCGTCTGTCTGTCGGGGCTGAGGGAGGTTGGACGCGGTGACCTGGAAAGTCTCTTCCTTCTCCCGGCCTCAACTTGGAATTGCTGCCTCCTGAAGTGATTAACAGTAGGAAACTTTCTATGCATTGGGGGTCTAACATGTGTTATCATTTTTAATTCTCACCTTCATCCTAAGGGGAGGCATTATCATCTCTATTTTATATCTGATGTAAAATATTAGGGGAAAACCATAAACTGTGTGGTGAGGAGGTAGAGTGGTGACAGGCATGGGTTCAGGTCACAAACTGACAATGGCAAGTCACATCTCTGCTTCTCCAGCAGCAAAGTCTAAACCCGGTGACTTATCCCCTCTGAAGAATATGACGGTACTACAGGTGAGCACCTGTCACATACCCAACACTTAGTAAGTGGGAGCGGGTGGTGGTGGCTGTTATTCTTTTTTTTTTTTTTTTTTTTTTCAGTTTTTGGCTGGGGCTGTGTTTGAACCCACCACCTCCAGTATATGGGGCCAGCACCCTACTCCTTGAGCCACAGGTACCGCCTGTGCCTGTTATTCTTGGAGTGAGTGACTTGACCTGGATCACACAACTATGAAGAGGCTGAAGTGGGGTCTATGCCCGGTCCCTCTATCTCCAAAAGCTGTGCCCTTTTCAGTAAGTCAGACCCTTCTCAAGTTAGTGCAACAGGGAGCTTTAAAAAGAATCCTTCATGAATCAACATTGTTAGAATGTCCATACTACCCAAAGCAATATATAATTTTAACGCCATCACTATTAAAGCTCCACTGTCATACTTTAAAAATCTTGAAAAAATATAGGCCCGTCCACAGGGGATTTTCTAGAATTTCTTTTGATTTCTTTATTCTTTACAAATTTGTTGCCACACACATAAAGAAGAAATTAAACTCCCTAGGACTTTCCCTACTTTGAAAACTAGCTTTAGGTTGATTTAATATAGACTGATTTTAAAGAAAATCATGTTTGATTTTAGACTATCAAACTTTTTGGCACTGGAACATAAAATAAAATAAACAGTCAAGGAATATAATTCACACATGCCTGGAATGATCAGAAGGTTTAATGAAAGATCTGTGAGCTATTATGAAAAAATTTTTGCCTGGTATGACATATTTCTTCTCCCATGATATTTTCAGATATCAAGAAATGAAAAAATGTGGAAAATTTGGTTTGATAAGGAAAACCCTGAGGAGGAGCCTCTTCCAAACTCCTATGACAAATCTCTTGATTGCTTCAGATGTCTTCTCCTCATCAGGTCCTGGTGTCCTGACAGAACCATTGCCCAGGTAAAGTGTAGATATTAACAGGAAAAATAGGAGAATATATGTACTTGGTGTGTGTGTGTGTGTGTGTGTGTGTGTGTGTGTGTGTGTCTTCTAAACATGGTCTTGCTCTGTTGCCTGGGCTAGAGTGCAGTGGTGTCATCACAGATCTTCATAATCTCAAACCTCTGAGCTCAAGCTGTCCTCCTGCCTTAGCTTCCCAAGTAGCTGTGTCTACAGGAGCCCGCCACCATACCTGGCTAATTTTTCGTTGTTGTTGTTGTTGTTGTTGTAGAGACAGTGTCTCACTATGTTATTCAGGCTAGGTTTGAAATCCTGGCCTTAAGCAGTTCTCCCACATTGGCTTCTTAAAATGGTAAGATTATAGGTATGAGCCATTGTGGCCAGCCAAGAGAATATTTTTAAGAAAAATTTCCTTTTAATACCAAAAATGCTAATTTAAATGAGAATTTTCTTGTAAGCTTCTAAGTAATTTTCTAGCAATACAAATGTGAAAAATGGAAAGGCAAGCAACAAGTAAATATCTGAGGTGCATCATTAACCTTCTTTGGTCCAAGTAGTCCAATTAAGAGTAGATGAGAAACTCTGATTCTCAGGTTGTCCCACAGGTGGACGATAAGGAAATGCATTATTCTTCTGTATCATTTTATATTAATTTAAAACTTACATGTCTGATCCATTTTTCTTGTAATAAAATAATTTTTCTCTAAGCAGAGATAATGTAAAAGCATGAGGGTAGAGGGTAAACTGGAGGGAAGGACAGTGCATCCATCCCAAGAAAATGTCACAACCCTACATGTAAGCAAGTAGGTTTCAGATGTTAAGTAGGCTGTCCCAAAACTGCATTTTACTTACGGCTTATATGTGATTTCCACCTTCAGAAAATTCATCTTTTTAAAGACCTTTAATCTGCTAGCCTAGTATCATGGAATTTTACCCACTATAAAAACTTGTGTGTTTCTTTCACAATTAAAAATTGAACTCAGTATTTAGCACAGGTGGACTCCTCAGGGATTTTCCACAGAAGCCCTGGAGGCATCCCTGGCTGGGGTTTGTAATGGAATGCACAGCATTTTCCTCTTCACTCTCCAGAGGGAGTATTAAAATCTTATGGAGTACCACCTCCAAATCCTCTCAGGTACTATGGAATCATGAAAGCAGCTATGTTTCCATGATTTATTGAGAAAGGAGAAATGAGTTTTGTGATTCAGGGCACTGAAATCACCTTTCTTTTCAGTTTTCCCTATCAACTTCTGTTACTTTTATCCTGCCCAAATGAATTTTCAAACAGTTGGCGATGTAAGGGCAGTGGGGAAGGCTTGAGTAGTTTCCTTCCTTCCTTCTTTCTTTTCTTCCGCAGAAAACTTTACCTGGTTCAATGCTGCAATGTAAGCATTTGCCCCCACTTCTGCCATCTCTAGGTTCACCATGGCCAGGGCCTCCTAACGGGTTTCCTTTTAATCCTTCTTGCCCATTGCCACCTGTCCTGTACATGCTAGAAGAATTGGGAAGATCAAGTCATTCCTCTACTTTGCAAGCCCTTCATGGCCTTTACGGTAGCACTGAAGTCCCACATAATATTTAGAAGGTTCCTTTGGAAAACGTTGTCTCTCCTGTCCTTTTAGTTTCCTTTTGTGACTTTTAATGAGACTGTGTTTGGAGACTCACGTGAGACGGTCTGCAACATGGACCCCTCAGTCTCCCTTCTCCACAGCAGCCTCAGCCACAGCCAATTCTCTGACCGTGGTTTAATGTAACTGTCCCCATCTGGGGTGCCTGGTTGCAGAAATACCACACTCTCAGGGGGTGTCTCATACTATATCCCATTTGTGTCTCAAAAATACTCGATGAAGGGAGGTCAGCACAGGCAAGGGGGTTTATTTGTTTATTTTTCTTCTACTCAGAGGTTGAATATGTTTTTTTTGGCACCAGTATTGGGAGAAAAAAGGTTCTTCAGAGTTGAGCGAAGAATGAAAATGTGACACTATTTCCGTTTGTGTCAAGGAGGTGTTGGCTTTCTTGAAGGGGGGCAGGCTATGTGGAGCCTGGCTGGCCCACCCATGAATCAGCTCTGGCATGAGCTATTCTGGGTTTCCTTCTGACCCCCGCTGGTGGCTGGCTCTTTTCTGCCTCATGGTCTCCACATCTGTGCCTTCTGCATGGGACACTCAACGCTCAGACCCACCTAGCTGTCCTGTTTGTCCCGATAAGCCCCACTCTGTCATCCAGGCTGCACCTTGTTGCTCCGTTCCCAAGGGAACCTTCTCTGATATATTCCTGCAAGACTGATCAGTGTTGCAGTTTCCCATCACCTTGCAAGTCATAAATCCTTGAAACTAGTTTATTTGCTATGACGGGCTCAATGTAGGTCTCATCTTTGGGTATGGGAGTAAATATCCTCAGGTCACATGTTCACGGCTCTCCCTAAAACCTATTGCATTACCTGTGACAGGCGGGGAGGAGGTCTTGGGCCCAAGATACTTTTTTATTTTTTCAGGAGAATTCTCTGGGTTGAGGAGACCTAGTAAGGCCTCCTGCTTGCCCAATGAGATAATACAGGGTGTTGGATTGAAATGGAAGTAAAGAAATGCACTCTTTCTAGCACACGTATGTATATTTCAAATCCATGCCTATTATGCTGGGAGCTTATCTGGAATTGCCACGTATCCTTCCTAATGTACATTTGCATAAACTTACTACAGCCTTTAGATTAGAGGTCACTTTGAATCATAGCTGTGACCCCATTTGAGAATACCCGTTTTCCAGAAACATCTTTCTGGGGTGAAATTCAGTCACAATTTCCATTATAAATAAAGCAGCCTTCCTCACTTTTTATATCATGGGTTTGGTAAACTAATGTTTGATAACAAAATTTAGACCCCTGCCCTTTTAGATTCAGCTGGTAAGAGTGGTTTTTGTGTTTTTAAATGCCTGAAAATAATCACCAGAAGAAGAATTTGTGATGTGAAAATTATATAACATTCGAATTTCAGTCTATAGAGTTTCATTGGAACAAAGACATGTATTGTCTATAGCTACTTTCTGCTACAATGGCAGGGTTGAGTAGTTGCAACAGAGACCATTTAGCCCGCAAATCCTATAATAGTTCCCTCTGACCCCTCAGGACTCAGCTGTGGCTTGGATGGTAACATCTGTCCAGAGTCTGAGCTGATTTGTACAGCAGTACCAGCCGTGTTGAGCTCCTCACTACCCTGGAGTAGAAGGCACATCAGTCCTGATAGGCCCATGGCAGAGGTGCTGCAGTGATGGCAGGTGCCTGTGGCTGAGGAAACAGCCGCAAGTGTGGAACACCAAAGTACTCAGCTTCTGACGCCCATCCTGATCACGGAGCTCACTTCCTCAGTGATGGTGACTGAGTGTGGATTTAGAGGAGACTTTTGGAAGTGAAAGGACATGTCAGGAAGATTCTTTAAATACCTGCCAGAAATCTGTAGGAAAACGTGTAGGGCATTTTTATCCAGGCTAGAGACTTTGATACTGGATCTGGCCACCTATAACAAACACCGAGAAGTACACAGTGAAATGACCTGCTGTGCCCCATTGTCACCCAGGCTGAACTCCACTCCTCAGAGCTCCCCCCACCACTGGGCACAGAAAAGGAGAGGAAGGTTGGAATGTGCGGCCATGTCCGTGAGGGAGGGGCTCGGCTACTGTTTGGTCATTTCATTGCCAGTGGTCTAGCCCTGCCAGTGGCGACTCTGACCACTACTGGTCAGACACCAGGGATTCAGGTAGGATGCCTTTCCCCAAGGAAATTTGGAAATAGTTGCCAAGGCAGAAAAACCAGTGTATGCTACCAAGTTGGCATACCTCTTAATCCACCATTGATACAAGGGACTGGATGTCATGAGGAGGAATTACAAATTTACAAGCAGGATGAGGTTTACAGTAAGGCAGCCCAACTCTTTCTGAATTAGCTGCTATGAGTTTAGGGAAGGAGAGAACACTTATATTTTTGTTTTTTTGCATTCTCATGAGGAAGATGGATATTTCATGAGAGACTGGCTTAAAAAGAGACACTTTATTACTCATGTGAATAATAAAGCTCATGTGAGGAGTTTCCACATACCAAGGAGTCAGGAAGGAGGACCACTCTGGTCATTCTATACTCTAGATCCCTTGGCACCCACTTCCTGTCTCTTACCAAGATGCAACAGAGATGGTAAGTCAGAAGATTCTCTTGTTGTAGGCACTGCCCTCCAACACTAACCTGCAAAGAGGGCACACCTGCTGGGGAGCACCATACCAATTTGTCAGTCTGGAGGCTTGGGGTGTGACAATCATTTTGAGAATAAATAGGACAAGATAGGGAAAGAGCCTGTATTACCAGCTGATGCTTTGAAGTCAAAGATAACAGCTTACCCAGCTCCATCTTCCTTTTGATCAAGGTCTAGCTGAAACCTCCTATTTCAAGGGAAGCTCCATCTGCAGCTATTTTGCATTTCTCTCAGAATCCAAGGGGACAGGCTTACCCACTTGGCCCGTGAGAGTGTCACAGGTCCTGCCGCCCCTGCTGCATGGCCATGCTTATTACGTGGCAATGATATTCTGGGGAATCCCCTGGAGAGAAACTTGGCTTTTGCCCACTTGAGGTGGAAGAAGATACCTGAATAGGAGGGGAAATTTCTTTGAGGGGATCTGGTTATTTACGAGAGGGACAATATAGAGTAAGAGTCATAATCACAAGATTTGTTGAAAAATAAGTTGTAACTCTTTTACCTCGTTTGCCAAAGGACTACGTTGTTGCTAGAATTTTTATTTTTTATGGTTGATAATAAAATAGACAAATCCTGTGATATTGTGGGCATGGGTTTCATTCAAAACAAAATTAACAGTGCCAGAGGTGAGCCAAAAGTGAGAAGGGGTGATGGAAATGAGGAGAAGAAAGATTATGGATTCAATCTTTAAGAAACTCATTTATTCACCCAGTCAATATCCAGTAAATTTCACTCAATAGGTAGTCATTCAGTAATTATCTATTTGATAAGTACTGTGTATCCATTAAATTTTAGCCACTGTGGTGGTTACTTGAGTTTTTGAATGCACATGTATTTGCCTTAAAGCATACTAAACAATGGTGTTTAGACCCCTGCCCTTTTAGATTCAGCTGGTAAGAGTGGTTTTGTGATGCTCGTCTTTTCAATCAACTAATCACTCGGCATCAATAACACCAAGTGCAGTCTTCTTTCATCTCTTCACAGCTCTGATGTGCAGGCAAATGGGGTAGAGACTGGACAATTTATAGCAGTGTAAGTTATTTTTCCATTTCCCAAAGATATACGACTTTCTACCAGGGTGATTGTGTGATGATTTATTTTTCACGTGTGATCATTACAAAAATTTTGAGACAGACTGTGTTATGGTCCATTATTTTACTTACAAGAAACACAGTCAACAGGGTCCTTTCTGATTCATCTGTGCAAGTTTCAACTTACGTGGCTTATGGGTGTTGCTGGAAGAGTTTTATCTGTTATATCTGCACGGATTTTATGTTTCCTGATTTTTGTGTATCTCAAAACTTTTGTAGTGACCTACATATAGCAAGCAATCTGAAGTGGGCTCCAGGCCAGAAGTCATACAACTTTGGTTCTGGTCTTTTAAGTGTATGCTTGGGGTTGAGCGAGCAACACAGCCTTCCTGACTATAGAATGGTGGTACAGACAGACAAGCAAGCAAAAACAGAAAGCCCCTGTCCTGTTCCCCCAGCAGAGTTACCGTGGACATCATTGAATTCATCCAGTGGATTCTGGGTGTGGAATACATGGCCTTATGCATATGAAGGGATTGGAACTATCTTTGTTAACCCATGTGCTGTTTTTTGGCAGGCCCGTAAGTACATCACAGACTCTATGGGAGAAAAATATGCGGAAGGTGTCATCCTGGACTTGGAAAAGACGTGGGAGGAAACAGATCCACGGACCCCGCTTATCTGCCTCCTGTCTATGGGCTCAGACCCCACTGATTCCATCATCGCTTTGGGGAAGAGATTAAAAATAGAGACCCGTTACGTGTCCATGGGCCAGGGCCAGGAGGTCCACGCTCGGAAGCTCTTGCAACAAATGATGGCAAATGTAAGGCAAATGTCTGCACTGTGCTGTTAATACTAAGTTATGGGAGAGCAGTGCAGAGAAAAGGAATTGTGAATCACTGGGGGTTTAGTGTATGTGCGGCATGGGGCACCATACACTGGTTTTATAGACCATTTGACATATTTTCATCACACTGGTTAACAAAGCCTTCCTGGCATTTTCTTAGTTATTGTGTTAAGACATTTATATTCTACATTTGCTAAGTTTCACATGTACCCTTATAAGATGCACTGCAGGTGTAATCCCACTGATCACCCTCCCTCCGCCCATCCTCCCCCCATGATCGCA